>CAODLS011995171.1:0-15533 GCA_948243855.1 Flueggea neowawraea
GTTCTGGTAAAATAACACAATGTTTGGATATTCATCTTTATAACCACTAGCCATGAAAGACACCAAATGCCTCAACCGTTTGAATCATTGGATTGGATGCTAAATTGATGGTTATTAAGCCTCAAGTTAGGTTGGCAATTCTGAAAAAATAACATATCGTTTTACTATTTGACTACACCTCTCAACGCTCAAAAAAAAAGAAAAGAAAAGAGAAAAAAAGGAAAGAGAGAGAGAGAGAGAGAGAGAAGAAAAAAAAGAAAAAAAGTGAAAAGGTAGTTCAAAAAATATTAAGGAAAAAAAACGGAGGAGGTGGGCTAGAGGCAGTTGGAGTTCATCCTTTTGGGAAGCCACTTGCCTCTGTTGCAACTTAAAGCAATATCGTCACCTATTATCAGACAAGTCACTTGGTTCAGGCAGCTTCTGCTCTTAATCACTTGCAACAGGTCCAGGGATCGAATCACGGCTCCCCCTTTTCTGAAATGATTTTTCTCCTTAAACCAACAGGCGACGTGTCGTTTCCTCCAGCGTTTTGTTCCAGAAACGACAAGTCGTTTAGTGGATGTAGAAGGTCGGTCGTCCATCGCCTTCCTCCAGCAGAAAATTTTCCTAAAATGGGGGACACGAGATTCGAACCTATGCCTATCACGAGAAGCCAGCCCCTAAGCCACCTGGTCTAGCTCACGGTTCTGATACAATTCCGAATGGAACTGAACTAAAGTCAAATTTAGGCTAAGAATAGAACCATTCTCAGTTCTTCGTGCCCAAATCTGCAACGTTGCAACTTGGAAGAAATAATGAACCAGCTCTTCAAGGTACTACAATTATGGAAATTCCGAATAGTCTTCTATTTAAACTTTTGTTTCGGTTGCCTTTAAGGTTAAATAGAACATTATTCTTAGTCCTTCCTCTCCTCAATCAATCACCAAAATCAAACCACCACCTCCTCAAGAACCTGTGAATTAATGGCAGGAATACACACAACTAGAAGCAAGTCCAATAACACATCGAAGAAAAAAAAATAGAGAAGGAGTATAGAACGACTCACCAAGTCCTGAACTGTTAAGGAAAAAATTGGATCTGAAATTTGGGGTGAAGTAAAGTTAGAGCCACAATTTATATAAAGAGTTCTAGGTCAAATACCATGTTTTAAAAGTAAGTAAATCAAAACAATTAAAAAATAGAAATCAAATTAGGAAGATAAAAAAAAATCTGTATGAGAAGAGCGGTCCCGAGTCACTAAATTCAGTTGACTCAGTCAAACGCAGCAAATATCATAAGTAGTCCCTGATTGCTGTCAAAATGATACAACCAGTCCTTGCGACAGACATTTAGTTACTAAAAGGTCCTAACCAACCTTTAAAGTTTCAGGAGATTTTTGAACAGTCCCTGAAGTTGGAAATAGGCAAGAAATAGTCCCAAAGACCACAATCCTACAATGATGAGAAGAAAATGGATCACTAAAATGGAATTCAATTATAAAAAAATATTTTACTCCTATCTCGGGGATACCTGAAAATAGAAGTAGGGAGCAATTGGTGTAATATAGACTCAGGCCCATTTAGCCAAACTCTGTAAATAAATTTAGAAGTTCATAAATGAAGCTCATTTTAAAGATTATTCACATGAATTACATTTATGCCATCACACATCTTCTATTAATAGAGGTCTCCATTACACTTAAAGGGTACATGCTCTACACCTATACTTTACACTTAAAACTCGGTCAAGTTAAACACTAACTTGAGCGTCAGAGAGTCCCTCGAGGATCAAACGGTCTCACTTTGATTTTGTTCTTACAAGATTGAAGGCGATTCAAGGTGTTCGTGATCTATTATTCATCCACTCATCCATTTTGTTCGCGTTGCAGAATTGAGGCAACAACATATATAAAAAAAATATAATCGTAAAATAAAAAGTCAGATACAAAAGTTATACATAATAACTCAATAGTATCTCGGTGTGGGGTACTAATACAAAAGCAGGTAACCTAATCCAAAAAGGGCATCACTTATCAAAAGATGCCTAACTGAGATCTAAATATAAAACAGTCGTTGTTGTCAAAAATTACAACCTGAAAATGTTGGGAGGGGGTATGTAAACTTAGTGAGGAACGATAATCCAGATCACCTCTAGGACCTCATAAAGACTATTTTGAAAACAGTTAAAAAATACCACATGCAGGTATAAGTTAGTATACATATATACATGCTATATACATAGTCACATTTCAGAAAACCTTTCTAAAACATTCGTAACCAAAGCAAACAATATGCACACAGGTATCAAATTATTATAATAGTACCTAGAAATAAAAACATAGTATCCTAGATATGGAACAAAAAACAGAGGATGTGCATATGCACCAGAAGCAAAGGTGATGTGGTCTACGCCAACATCTGATCATAATATGTATATGTGGTCTCATATACGGCCAATAGCGGAGCCAGGTGGTGGCTAATGTGGGCGGCCACCCTAACTGGCTGCTGAATTTCCCTTATTACCCCCCCCCTCCGAGGCATAGACCGCCTCAGAAACCCTAAGAGCCTGTCACCCTTGTTTTGGTACAGAGAGGTCGAAGACTGGGAAACAAAACAGACAGGATGACACCGTTTCTAGAATTTTAAAAACCAAAGTGAAACGACGTCGTTTCACCTTATTTTTTAAATATGTCTCTAGCGAATGATAGGTCGTTCGAACCAAAACTACCTATCGTTCGCTGAAGACAAAATCGACTAAAAAAAAGTGAAGAGCAGAGAAACAAACACACATTTTCTGTCACAACTTTCTTTCCGAACACCCTCCTCCACCAATCAACTTGCCATCACCGTCGTTCACCTCTCCCTCTTTTTACCGACGTCGCCGTTCACCCCCTACTTCATATGTCGCCGTCCGCCACTGCTTCTTTCTTTTTCCTTTGATATTAAGTAAGTTAGGGTTTTTTGAATTTAGATATTTGTGAATTTTTGCTATGACAATTTAATTTCTGTTGTTTTGTAATGATTTATTTTATTGAATTGACTTGAATTTTTGGTAGTTAAGTGGGATTTTCATATCTGAATTGTTCATTTGTTTGGTAGGTTTGTTAGCTTATGGTTGGCCTTTAATTTGTTTGATTTTGGAGGAACTCAGTTTATTTACTCTGTGAAGGTAAGTTGAGCTCTTTTTTTCTTCTAATTTTATTTAGTTAGTGTTTGTTAATTGTTAGGTTTTTAGGTTGATTTGCTTGGATTTTTGATTGAATTGACTTATTTTTTGTGAATTATTTATTGGTTGAATTGTTGTATTTTGATTGAGATTTAAAAAATTATTTATGTTCAAATTGATAGGTTGTTGTGTATAGAATTAAAATGGAGAAATATTTTATAAAAAGGCAGGACTAGAAATTCGGTTGAGTCACATTGTAATATATCGCCCTTTTCAATAAGGTTTATGTAGATCTCTGTTTAACCCCGATTTGATCTTGAGTATTGGGGTGTTAAATTGTTTCTTTTGGATTTTAAAAGAGGGTTACTCGAGTGAGTGATAGTGAAGTACTCAAATGAGATAGAGGTTGGATTACTCAAGTAAACGTTGTATGTCACTCGAGTGAGATGGGACATGGCTTACTCGAGTAAGCTATTGGCTCTGGGAAAAACTCACTCGAGTAAGAGGGAGTGTTACTTGAGTAAGGGTGGTGTCACTCCAGTAACAAGTGGTGTTACTCGAGTGAGATAGGCAAATGTGCTAAAACACATCTTTTTAGGCGGGAGGTCTATATATACCCCCTACCTGGCTCTCTCGGCTCTCACTCGACTTAGTCACTCTAAAACACTCCAAACCCATCTAGATTTCATTCCCATTGCCTCTTCTTGGTTCTACATCATTTTTTAGGTAAGATTACACTTCTTTGCTCAAATATTTTGTCATTTTGGGCATCAAATTCCTTGTTCTTGCTTTAGGCCGAATTTGTAATGGGTTTTGATTTTTGGATGATTTCTAATGAATGGATGTTAGAGGATGCTAGACTATGTTAGATAGGACTTAGATTAACAAAATTCAAGCCTTTAATCAAGAGATTTGATGGGTTTTCGGTGGCGCTACGGTTAGATTCAGGTTTGGATTTTTTTGGCAAATTTGTTGTTTGTTTGGTGAAATTGTTGATGGATTAATATTCCTGAGGTTGAGATTGATCAACGTGGATATTTAATTTCGATTTTTGTCTGTCGAACTGAGAGTTCGATATCTTTAAGAATAAACTTTTGTCCTCCATTTAGTTTTGTAAATTTCTGAAAAGTTTCTTATAGGTTTGTAATTTTTGAGAAACTTATGTATAGATTTGTAATTTTAGAAACTTGAGGTTTAGGTTTGTAATTTTGGAAAACTTTGAGTCATATTTGAAATTTTGAGGAAATGAGTTAGTTTTGTAATTTATGAGAGTTCGGAGATGTATTTGGGAATTTTGACTTCTTAGAGTATTCGTTTGTAATTTCTGGAACTTTGAAGATTAGTTTGTAACTTTATGAGGTCCTGGGGAGTAAAATATAATTTTATAAATGTTTAATGACCAAATTGTAATTTTACATAGGTTTCGATTTCTGGGTTGAGAGTATTAGATTTTCGACCGATATGGGTTTTCGAGCTTCATTTGAATGTTTGAGTCTGCATATGCATGCGCACACATTTTGGTACAGCCACAATACTAGTGTCTCGCTTACTTTGTTTCTGATATGTTTTGTTTCTAATATCTTTGTTTCAGCTTCTTGTTCCAGTTAGCGGGATCAGTCGCTCGTCAGTGGTGCCTGACTGTAAAGCTTGGACATCCAGGTGAGTGGATGACAGTTTTAGACACATAGAATGTGTCTCAAAACTGCATCTGTTTTTGTTGTGCTTGGCTTATATCTTGAAATTTGACTAATCTAAGGTTTGGCCTAATTAATAAATGTTGAACCAATTTTTGTTAACATGTAAACTCCTGAATTTTGATGATTTAACAAAATAGTTGAAATAGTTAAGCTATGCACGTTCTACAACCCTCAAACCACATCGAAAGGTGAGCTAAGTACTTTGAATTAAGACCAATACATGTTGATCATATATAATATTTCTAGAATTAACGCTATGCGCGCAGAAGAACATATAATATATGTAGAACAAGTGCTATGCACGCAGAAGGAAGTGTTATTCACAATTGCATCAGTAGGTAGAATGATCCAAGTAAATGTTTTGTGCTTTGTATAAGGACCAATGCACGAAAGAAAGAAGAGATATGTACTGGTTTGATGACCAGTCGATACTGCGAACGCTGAAAATTGGTCTATGCACGTAGACGGGTTCATATGGCAAACTAAGAAGAACGCACTAGACAAGCCTGTTCACGTTCTACATCAGTCATGCGGGCGTAGAAAAGCAAAAGAGACATCTTTGAAAAGACTATGCTACGCACGTAGCAAAGTGCTCAACGTACGCAGATGAAAATGACATCCAACTGAGATAAAGCCGAGTTCTGTTGTAGTGTGTCAGAATTTCATATGGGAATATTCTCTGATACAAATTCAGATGAAATTTGAATATTCTTTGACACGGTCACATGAGAAATCAAGGTATGAACTAAAAAGACACATCAACGCACGTAGAACTCGATTTAGCGCACACAAAGCTAAAGATATGCGCACACAAAGAAGGGTCTATACGCATAGTAAACACCTGATATCAAGCAGTGGCTACTGGAATACATCCAATGCATGTAGAAGGAACATCGTTGCATGTAGAACTTTGACGAAATCATGGACTACGCATGCAGTACCAGGGGTATGCACGTAGTACGGGCTGACGTCAGTAATTTCATCATTGTGCAACTATTTCACAATAGCTATTTTGGGATTTACAACGGCTAGTTTTGGGAGAACACCTATAAATAGACATTCCCAATCATAAGGCAAAAAAAAAGAACAATTTTTTTTATAGTGCCCAAGCTTTGCAAATTTATTTCTTGACTATCACTCATATTATGTTCTTAAGTTCTTACTTGCCTAATGAGCTGTTGATCTGCTATTTGCTTACTGAGTTGGTATGGGAATATTATTTCCATATGAGAATAAATCTGCAATCAAGTTTTTGTTGTAAAGCTTAAGGATAGAATAAGTTTGCTTTGTTTGATTCCTTGAAAAACAAAGAAGTTTGGTTTTCTTGTTTTAGCTGCTAGTAAAAATAAGGTGTAAAAGATTTTCTTGTGAGCCTACAAAAAATAAGAGGTTGTAAATTATTTGCCTCCACCTAAAAGTGAGGAAGTTTAGTGGATTCAAACTCTCTAGTGAGCTAGAGGAGTGGACGTAGGCCAATGAGGACTCAACCACTATAAATTCTAGGTTTTGATCTTCTATCTCTCACTCTCTTTTTATTTAGTTTTGTTTAGTCGTTTTTGGATTATATACTGTTTTTTTTTAACCTTCAAAAATATTTCAAAAAAATTTAACTTTATCAAGAAATCCAATTCACCCCCTCTTAGATTATCATATTAAGATTACATTTGGTATCAGAGCTAAGTGCTCACTATTTAAGGTTTAACCACCTTGAGTATAAGATCCAATATGGCATCTTTAGGAGATATGTCAAAATATGAAGGTCTATCCGTTAATAGAGCTCCATTTTTTGATGGTAGTGAATATGTTGACTGGAAGACAAGAGTGATGGTATTATTGAAATGTGAAGTTGAAGAAGTGTGGGATGCAGTAGAGACATGTTCATACATTTCAAAGAAAACTGTGGATGGAGTCAAAACACTCAAACCAAAGGCAAAATGGACAAACTCTGACAAGAAAATAGTCTGGTACAACAACAAAGCTATGCACATTCTGTTTTGTGCACTTAGCAAGACTCAATTTAACAAAGTCCAATAGTACTCTACTGCACATGAAATCTGGAGGACTTTGGAGATCACCTATGAAGGTACTTCACAAGTGAAAGAGAACATAGCATCACTACTGGTCCACAAGTATGAACTTTTCAAAATGAAGAAAGGTTAAGGCATTTAGGAAATGTTCGATAGATTCAAAGATATTTTGAATGGATTGAAGGCTCTTGTAAAGTCATACTCAAACTCAGAACTTGTGATAAAAATCTTAAGAGCTCTGCCAAAATCATGCGCATCAAAGAAAGATGCAATCTTGGAGGCAAATGATCTCAATACACTACCCTTGGAAGAACTTCTTAGTTCACTCCTTACCCATGAGATGGGGTTTCAAGAAGACGAAGAAAGAGCAATAAGAAGTGACAAAAGAAGAGGAATGGCTCTAAAATCCAAGGTAGAAGGATCAGAGGACGAAGATGAAGACGACAATGACAATGAAGAAATGGCTATGTACGCCAGAAGATTCATGAGAAAGAAAAAACCCTGCAAAAGAAGTAAAGATCAAGGTTCTAAGGAAGAATCTAAAAAGGAATTTAGAAAGGATCACAAGAAAGACATTAAAAAGGAAAGCTCAATCATTTGTTACAAGTGTAACAAGCCTGGGCATGTAAAGCAAGAATGTCCTCTTGTAAAAAAAAAGGAAAGGCAATGAAGGCAACCTATAGTGACAGTGAGGAAAGCAGCTCAGAAGAGAATGAAGAAGCAGAAGAGATAGCAAATCTATGCTTGATGGTAAAAGAAGGTGAACCCTCAAGTGATGAGGAGAATGAGGTAATGAAAGCTATAGCTTTGATGAGCTACACAATGCTTTTGATGAATTACATGATGAATTTCAAAAACTTGGTGCCAAATATGTTTCTTTAAAGAAAAGTTCAAATGATGTTGGTGTGAAATTAAATGTTTTGAGTAAATAAAAAATGGCCTTGATTGAAGAAAATTTGCTATTGAACAAAAAGGTGTTGAAAGTTCTCTTCTATTGCCTTTAAGCTCACAAAAGGGAAAGAGAACCTTGAGAATTTCTTGGATCTCAAAGACAATCTCTATCAAAATATGGCTTGGGCTACAATTATTGCACACCCAAAAAGTCTTCTAAAAATATTTTTGTAAAACAGGGTACCATGATTGACAAAACATATCATTATTGTGGTGGTTATAAACACATTGCACACACTTGCAAGTTGAGATTAACTAGATATGTTGGGACTAAGAGAATTTGGGTTCCAAAGGGAACAATTGTGCATAATCTAGTCAAAACTAACTTACAAGGATCCAAAAAGATCTGGATGCCAATTTCAAAATGTTGATATGTCTTTGTAGGTGTGCATGAGAGCAAAGACTAAGAAGAATATGTGGTATCTTGATAGCGGTTGCTCTCATCATATGACTAGAGACAACGCTATGTTCTCACAAATTGTTCCAAGAGATGGCAGATATGTAACATTTGCTGATAATGGTAAAGGTAAGATAGTGGATGAAGGTAAGGTTGGTAAGTCTCATAATCCAACTATCGATAAGGTTCTTTGTGTTGATGGATTGAAGCACAACTTACTAAGCATCAATCAGATTTGTGATAGAAATTACAAAGTTGTGTTTCAACCCACAAAATGCAGCGTGTTTGATTCAAATGGTGATATTTTATTCACTGGTTTTACGCAAAATAACATTTATGTTGTTGATTTGTTTGATTCTAAAGCCTTCAATGAAAATGCTTAGTTGTTGTGAATAATGATTCTTGGTTGTGGTATAAAAGATTGGGACGTGTTAGCATGCATATGATCTCAAAATTTTACATGGATTTATTAATGTTATTGAGCTTTTAATTATATGATACATTATCATTATATAAATCACTCTATGAACAACACATATGGGTTGAATTTATGTCTCACATAAATATATCCAAAACATGTTTAATAAATAATTTATGTTAAAAGCTCATTACATTAATGGATAACATCTTATATCATAAAATCCTGAATTATTAATTATCTTCATAATTCAATCACCATAAGAGAGAATATTTGCAAGCCAATCCAATTCATTCTAGTGTGTGACCCAATAGGCCCACTTGAAATTGGAAATGAGCCTTGTACCAAAACTTGGGCCCAATGTCCATAAGTGGTATCTAGTAATACACTATGACAATCCAAAATCAAGTGGAGTCAGTGATCCGAGTTAACCTTTCACAGTTTGATATTTATTCTTTTTGTCTCATGATATCTCATTTAAGCATAAGGCATGGTCAAATGTTAACCTTATATTGCTTAATGTATTTCTTGATCCCAAGTAGATTGATATAACACTTGACATTGATAACTCTTTATCAATTCATTCGAGTATGCATACATTCCATCAATCCTACTCATCAAGTGACGTAAAGATATCACTCTTCTTAAAAGGAAAAAAATTGTCACTCTCACTATCACTCATCTACAAGATTCATGACATATCCAATCATAACCTTTATTATAGGAGTTGATAGTGAGTTTTGGGCAGAGGACTCAAATATCACCACTGCATGAAAGCTACTTGTGACATTACTCCATGAAGTACTTTCATAGCAGGCCTGTCCAATACCTGTTCCTCAGCATGCATCTATGTTCTAAGTGACATCCTATATCGATAATCAATAAAACATGATTATCCTCTTAGCAACATACTAACCTTAGTTTATTATCATTCCCATGATAATAATTGATTAGGGACATTTAGAATTAATATTCTATTTATCTTATGATTTTACTATCAAGTCACACACTTGATGACATAAGGAAAAATCAACTATTCATGAAGATTTTATCTTCATAAAACATATAATATTTCATGGATATGAAATAAAATGCCTATTTATTAAATGATAAATTGAATGACAATGTACATAACTAATTGGACTAGAGCACTAAAACTAACACACATCTCCGATATTTTCGAACTCTCAAACCCACTCACAAATTTCAAAATTCCTCAAAATATAAAACCCTAATACACCATACGTTCTTTATTCCCCACAACTCGCATAGCAACAACTGTTCTAATGGAGCCAAAGAAAAAAAATTTGTGGTTCGAACAAAGATGGTTCATGATACCCAAAAGAAATCTAAAAAAGGAGAAGCCTCAAGAGGAGTAAAGAGACCCAATAGCTCGAGGGACCAACTGATTTTCACAAAATTTGGTATTCCAGTCTCTTCTCCCTCTAAGGCACCAAAGAAGTAGTAAGGGATAAAGATGGAGTAGGGATTTTATTCGAAAAGATTTGTAGATGGTAAAGCTTCCAAGTTATTCACACATTTGCAGCACATCAAGTTCTCAGATTCCAAAGTTTTTGATTTTCGGTCTCTCAAAGAAGGAAGTTTGGATCTTAAGGAAGATTTCCATCAGTTTGGACTAAGAGATTTCTACATAGAAGCGTCAAAATTCTATCCAGAGTTGATCAGAGAATTTGATGCCAGTGCTCGACCATAGGTCAATGAGGATGTTGAAGACATTATATACTATCAGACGATTAGGGTACAAAGCAGAGTAAATGTTGTTGAACTTGTCATCGATGAAAGGCTGCTTAACAAATTATTTAGATTACCTATTGTTGGAGTCAGAGTCAAATGAGTGAAGGGTGTCGAAGAGTATGTTGATATGGAAGGAATTACAATCGTGGTTGACATCACCAAAAGCCGAGAATATACGTTTGATCAGTTTGGCGTTGTGAAGCTGGACAAGAAAGTCAGGTTGCTAGACCAGAATGACTTTGGAGTAAAATGGAAGATGGTTAATACAACATTTACCAAGATCTTTCAACCAAAGTCACACACTCAATCTCCCTTTACCAACGAGGATGAAATCACCATGTACATATTGATGAAAGGGGAACAAGTTAATTTTTCTTGGGTAGTCGTTGACTGGATATTGGACAAGGTAAAGAATTTCAATCTTCCTACATTTACGGATTTGGATAGGCATTGAGAAGAGAGCATGCCATTTAGGAGTCATCTCACTCGAATTTTTCAATTCTTAAAAGTAAATTTGGATGGCTTTGACTCTTGATAGGTGATTGAATCGAGGAAAATCAGAACAGAATCTCTAAGGAATGCATGTTGTGACGCATGTAGTAGCCACAGTTTTGAGGAAAACACATCTCAACGTACGTCATTCCCATCCAACGTATGTTGATGATCCTCGTGTCCAGATAACGTACGTCCTACCTCTACAACGTATGTTATGCTGCTTTTCCAGATAACATACGTCTTCCTCAACATACTACATATGTTGTTCACTTTCCCATTAAATACTCGACATTTCATGCTTTCCCACGTGCATCGAATTTCCCTCGAGGTTCGATAACACGTAATCCTCAACAATTACGTCCGATTATCTTCAAGATCACATCGGACTTGGTCAGAAATCTACATGAATCTTAGCTGAAATGGGCGGAATGTTACATACTCCCCCCTCAAAAGAAATTCGTCCTCGAATTTTGAAACAAAATAACTCAATGCCGAGATCAACTCTGGATCTCCCAAAATAACCTAAACAAATTATCTAGGCTATTAGCCTCAAAATGTAGACAGTGTGTACATAACACTCAGACTACGTATCAATATGTAACATGATGATGAAGAAATGCATATGAAATGCAAAGAATGCAAAAATACGAACGAACACACTGACCTATGAAACAACTGCATCGAACAAGTGTGGATATCTATGTCGCATCTCCTCCTTAGCCTCCCAAGTGGACTTCTCAACAGAATCATGCCTCCATATCACTTTTACCAAAGCAATCTCCTTGTTCTGAAACCTTATAACTTGCTGATCGACAATCCTTACGGGATCATCATTGTAAGATAAGTTGGATCGGACCTCCACAGACTGAGGTGCCAGAACGTGAGACGGATTAGAAACTTACTTCCTCAAAAGTGATATATGGAACACTGGATGAACCGAAGCAAACTGAGGCGGCAATGCCAACTCATACGCCACAGCCCCAACACGGCCTATGACCTCAAACGGACCAACATATCTCGGGCTCAACTTGCCCTTCCTTCCAAATCTCATGACACCCTTCATTGGTGACACCTTGAGAAATACATGTCTCCAATTTTGAACTCCAAATGTTTAGGCTTTGGGTCAGTGTAACTCTTTTGACGACTGTGAGCAGTCCAGATCCTCTGCTGAATCAATCTCACTTTCTCTGTTGTCTATAAAATCATATCTGGGCCTAAAGGCTTTCTCTCACCGGCCTCAGCCCAACATAAGAGTGATCTACACTTTCTCCCATACAAAGCCTCGTAAGGCACCTTCTCGATGCTCGAATGGTACGAGTTGTTATACGCAAACTCTACCAGAGGCAAATGGGAATCCCAACTCCCCGCAAAGTCTACAGCACACGCCCTCAACATATCTTCTATGGTCTAAATCGTGCGCTCTGACTAACCATCAGTCTGCGGATGAAAAGTGGTACTGAAATCCAACCAAGTACCCAACTCTTCTTGCAGTTTATGCCAAAACTATGAAGTGAACTAAGGTCACCTATCAGGCACCCAGTGCAGACTGGCACCCCGTGTAGACATACAATTCGGTCGACATACAACTTCGCCAACCGTGCCACTCCATATATCGTCTTGACAGGTAAGAAATGTTCCAATTTCGTCAATCGGTCCACTATCACGCAAATGGAATCGTATCCTAAAGATGTCCTCGACAGTCCAACTACAAAATCCATGGTGATGCGATCCCACTTCCACTCCGGAAGAGGTAATTGCTGCATCAATCCAGAAGGACGCTGGTGCTCAAACTTAACCCGCTGACAGGTCAGACACTGACTAACAAATTCAACTATGTCTTTCTTCATCCCCGACCACCAATATGACTATCAAAGATCTCTATACATCTTGATATACCCCAGGTGTACTGAATATGTGGAGTTGTGACCATCGGTCATAATCTCCTCTCGTAGCCCACTAGACGATGGTACGCACAATCTCAGTCCAAACCAAAGGACTCTCGAATCATCAACACTGAATCCCGATACATCAGATGATCTAACTTTTTTGATCAAATTCTGCATCTCAGAATCCTCCTTCTGAAACTCTTGAATCTGATCCAATAATACATGCCTCACCTCCACATGCCCAAGCAAAGCCCCAGAGTCATTAAACTGCAATTCAACTCCGTTCTCCATCAGTCTCTGCAGCTCCGACACTGCAGATCATCTCTCAACTGCAATATGAGCCAAACTTCCCATCAAATTTCTACTCAAAGCGTCGGCTACGACATTAGCCTTGCCAGGATGATATGATATAGTACAATCATAATCCTTTAGCAACTCCAACCAACGTCTCTGCCTCAAATTCAGATCTCGTTGCCCAAAAATGTACTTCAGACTCTTATGATCCATGAAGATCTCAAAAGTCTCTCCATACAAATAATGCCTCCAAATCTTGGGTGCAAACACAGCCACTGCAAATTCCAAGTCATGTCTCGGGTAATTCTGTTCATGCCTCTTAAGTTGCCTTGAGGCGTAGGCAATCACATTGCCATGCTACATCAAAACAAAACCCAGTCATACTCTCGAGGAATCATATTATACTGAGAATCCCCTGGAGCCTGATGTCAACACTAACACTGGAGCACTCGTCAAACACCTCTTTAGCTTTTGAAAGCTATCTTCACATCTATCATACCAAACAAATTTAACTCCTTTTTGCGTCAACCGAGTCATAAGAGTTGCGATCCTAGAAAAATCCTGGATAAACCTCCTATAATACCAGGCAAGGCCAAGGAACTCTATATCTTGGTAGCGGTCTTAGGCCTCTCCCAATAGAGTATTGCCTTTACCTTTTTTGGATCTACCATAATCCCCTTCTTAGACATCACATGTCCCAAGAATGCCACCTGATCAAGCCAAAACTCGCATTTTGAGAACTTAGCATACAACTGATGCTCTCACAAGGTCTGCAAGACTGACCTCAAGTGGTCCTCGTGCTCTTCCTTACTCATTGAGTACACCAATATATCGTCAATAAAGACAATTAAAAACTGATCCAAGTATGGCATGAACACTCTGTTCATCAAATCCATGAATGCCGCTGGCGCATTAGTCAAGCCAAACGACATCACTAGGAATTCATAATGTCCATACCTAGTTCGAAAAGCTGTCTTGGGAATGTCCTCCCCTCTAATCTACAACTGGTGATATCCCTACCTCAAGTCGATATTAGAAAATCTTTGCGCTCCCTGCAGCTGGTCAAACAAATCATGTATCCTCGGAAGTGGATATTGATCTCCACGGTCATCTTGTTCAACTGGCGATAGTCAATACACATTCGAAGACTACCGTCCTTGTTCTTTACAAACAATACTGGAGCACCCCAAGGTGAAACATTTGGTCGAACAAATCCCTTGTCCAACAATTCTCGCAACTGGGTCTCCAGTTCTTTTAACTCTGCTAGTGCCATCCGATACGGTGGAATTGATAACAAATCGGTGCCAGGATGTACCTCTATTGCGAATTCAATCTCGAGTTTAGGTGGAAGTCCAGGTAACTCCCGAGGAAACACATATGAGAACTCTCGAGCTATCGGTACATCTTCACTCCCAACTCTGGTCTTGCGGACTCAGTCAATACAAAAGCGAGATACACCTCACAACCTTAGCGAATCATTCGCTCTGCTCTAGCAGCTGACAAATAACCCCAAACAGCACTGTCTTACTCGCCCTAATAACAAAACTCAGTCTGATCAGGCGGTCGAAAACATACTCTCTTGGAAAAGTAATCGTGAGTAGCATGCCACTTCGAAAGCCAATTCATGCAAAGAATCACATCGAACTTACCCACATCTAGTAAGATGAGATCATCTGCCAACTCATGCTCATCAAACGAGATCATGCAATCTTGAATTTCGAAATCAGTCACTAACTTGCTGCCCAAAGGTGACGAAACCTCTAGCAACTTGTCTAACTGACGTAATAATAATCCTGATCTTTCAACAAAATGCGGAGTGATGAACGAATGCGATGCACCAGTGTCAAATAAGACATAAGTAGAAGGATTAGAAATGAAAAGCATACCAGTAACTGCAACATTGGAGGTCTGTGCCTCCTGAAGAGTCAAATGTTACACTCGAGCCCGCCCTTCAGTATCAGAACTGCTTTGTCCGATCTGCCCACGGTCAGTACCCTGTCTAGTCTGGCTACGACTCCTATAACCTGTCGCTCCTCTACCTGTACCTCCGACCGCTGACTGTACTGTCTGTGATACTATGCAACGCTTCACATGACACTCAACCACTTTATGCCCTGGCTGTCTATAATGAAAACAAAGGCTTGATGCCCTACTACAAGCCCCTGAGTGTCTACTCCCACACTTCTCACAAAGCGGACGTGATTCTTCAAAACTTTGTCCTCCAGCATACTTCGCTGGTTGTGGTACACTAACACTCTGGGATACATGTCTCTGCCTCTGGCTCTAACCTCCAGAGGAATTTCTATGTCTATACCCTGACATGTCACTCTGTTTCTAACTCTGTTGGCCGCTTGATGAACTATTAGTCTTTGCTCTCTTATACTCTCTCTGTTGTCTATCATCTTGGTATTCCATACCCCTCGCAGCCTCTGATACCTGTGACACAGTAGGCAACCTCTGAGTTGCCAC
>CAODLS011995203.1:0-22571 GCA_948243855.1 Flueggea neowawraea
AATGTTGAAATGAAGAGAGGGTGTCGGTTTCGTTTTTAAAGGAAATTCTGCAGAGCAAAACAACGTCGTTTTGGTTACTGTAGAAAGTTTGAAACGAAAACGACTTGTCGTTTGATCCAGGCGGCTGACAACGAACGCGAACGACTGGACGAAATGACATGTCGTTCGGTCTCACGATAACGCGGGTAAATGCCAGCGTAACGCACGTAAACGGTGACGAACGACAGGTCGTTTGCAACCCAAAACAGACGGTCTGTCGTTCGGTTCCGATTTCCAGTTTCCTCCTTTTTTTTCAACATTTTCACTTAAATCAAATAATTTTCCAAATTATCCCTAATCTTCATAATTCACCAAATTAACATAAAAAATATAAAATTTACCCTCCAATTACTAAAATAAAATTTCAAATAATTTTCCAAATTTTTTAAAATAATTATTCCAACTAATTACCCCAAATTTAATTCTCCAAAAGTAACTACAAAATTATGAGATATTACAGTTTGATTCGGTTCTTCGACCTTAAACTAGATTATATTAGATTTGAATTAATGAAATTTTTGCATTCCAGTTAAAAAAAAAATAGCAGTCAAAATATTAGTCCAAAAAGTTGGAATTACCAAATTAGGAGGGGAGTAACTCCAAGTGTGTTGATCTGTAATAGAATTCGCTACCCTTGCAAGTTGCAAAAATATGGGCAATAAGAAATGTCAACTCTTTGATGCTAAAGAAGATTTTAATACAACCAGCCTACTAGTGATCCATTGGCTAAAAAATATGGAATATTGATGAAGATAACAAAAGGAACCATCTTTATTGATTAACAAATGGTTGAACGCCTAGCCTGGAATACTTGATATCTCTTTCAGATATAAAAAAAAATGCTTGAAATCTCAGATTTGAGCGGTATGGGATGGGGTGGGATTTAGGAGAATGCCTCCTAAAGAGGCCGATTAAAAAAATGATTAACAAGCCTAATAACTAAATTAACTCTTATTTTAACAGTTTGACACAACTTGTATGGGTAAGGTTGAGCTGAGCAGCTAAAAGTTGATTAATCCACTCACTCTCAAGCTTTCACCCCGTCAATATCACTTTTTCCATGAGCCTTTTTTTATTTTGGTGCTTCCACTTTATAGCCAATCTATATTGATCAGTGCCATCTCACTTCGATTGAGTTGAAAGTTTTTATGAAATTTTAGAAATCTGCTAATTATTATGTCCATCACTACGAAGAATATGGTTAGTTAAGACTAATCATCTTAACAATTAAAAAGAAAAAGACTAATCATGTTATTGACAATAATGTCGTCGTCACTTCATGAGCCAATGCAATATTAGAGAAGATTCTTAAACGGATTGATTGGAACGAGGATTGAGTTCATGTATTTCAATATGAATTAATTTGTAAAAAATATAAATAACTTCTTTTTAGTATTAACGATTTCTCTTTTTTTTTTTTCTAATAGTGTCCTTTTTTAAAAAATGACTGTTTCAATTTAATAATTATCAAGATTAGGACATTTAACTAATGGCATTTTAATTTATTGATACGAGAGTCAATTTCAACGTTCAGAAATCAGTGAGTTCAATCTCGTGGTAACAAATAAAATGAATTATCAAAAAAAAGATTACGACATTTATTTCATTAATATTCAATCCGCCATCAAACCAATGTGATCTATGTAGAAAATTTATTTTATTTATGTTGAACAGAAATACTTTGACTGGATTACACCAAGAGATATTCTAATAATTAATTCTCAAAATAAATCGCATAGAAACAAATTAGTGACCACATTTCGATACCCTTCTTTTCAATAAAATCGGCTACAGAAAATCAAAAGAAAAGGACCAATAAAACCAAAAGAAAACGAAATGGCTGCTTTTAAATTAATTTTGTTAGATTAGTTAATGTCCATTTAAAAGGACACTACTAAATGTCTAGAATTGGGATGGATAGAATGGCTAGAATGCACTTTAATTAATTTCAGCAAATAATTAATTATAATTAGCAATGTAAAAAGACTTCATTAACCTCAAAGAATTTGGTTCCAAAAAATGGCTCCAAAACTTTCTCTATGGTTTTTCTTCGAGCCCATTTGTAACAATAAATGTGGTCATTTCCCAACAATTATCTCAATGAAGGTGCAATAATAATCCAGTGGTAGTTGCTTTGAATTATACAAACGTGAGCTTTTGATGTAGTGATTTTGATATTCGAAACTTAAGTTAATGGTTTCGACTTTATTTCAATGAACTCAATTTTGATAATCCAGTGGCAGTTGCTGAGAAGAACAACTACACAGCATGTGGTGATTTTGATATTCAAAACTTAAATTTCAACTGTGAGCTTTTGATTTAGTTAATGGTTTCGACTTTATTTCAATGAACTCAATTTTTTTATATGGTTTCAATAAGATTCGATTAAGTTTCATAATTGTGTTGTTAATTCCAGATTTCACATTTTCTTGATGTTTTTTTTGGCCTGGAATTCCTTTTTAATACTTCTCAATTTGGTTTCTATTGTATTTCAATTAAGGTATATGATCAATTTTTCGAACAAAATTAGTGTAAGTTTTTTTTCCCGTGTATTTTATTTAAGGCTCGATGTGTGTGTGTTTTTTTTACTTAGTGAGTTAAACTACGTAGTTTTGAGCGAAACTACTTAGTATTGACTCTATATAATTTATACTTATATTTTCTAAAAAAATATGTTTAATATAATTTATAATAATAAATATTTTTTTCTGTTTATGAGTTGTATAAATATATTTTGAATAATTTTTTTTTTCAAAACCTGTTTGGATTAATTGAAAGATTTTTTTTAGTTATAATTGAATAAATTTGAGCATGTGATCATACTTATGACTACATAATAACGATACCTCGTTTACCATGACTACATAATAACAATACCTTATTCATTATCACAATTAATTGACAAATTAAAAAAAATAAATTAAATTGCCTTATATTATTTGATTGACATGCAACCTTAAACCCTTTATTGAAATCATGCAATTGACATGAGTATATAGTATTTTTATGAAATTAAATTATGAAGTGAGCAATTACTGATACAATCTAATTACATGATGCTTCTATATGTGATGGTAAATTGCAATAAATAACTTTGATGTCAACGTAGAATTTCTTTGCGTGCTTCTCTATGGTTATTTATCTTGAATTTCGGTTAAATGAATCAAATTATCTAGGCAGGTGGGTAAGAAAAAGAGTTCATATAAAGAAAGATGTTGAAGGTAATTTTCTATCACTTTTTCTCTTTTATCTTAACACCTTATTTGATAAGCTTCTCATTTTTATTGCTCCTTGGAAACGTAAATAAAGTAATAAATAAAAAATATATTTGATAAAATCAAGAGAAATTAAAAAATTTGACATTTGAATTTTGAAAATTTCAATATCTCTCTTCCAAGGATAAAATATTCTTTTATAGACATTATTTATTATCATCTTATACTCATTATTACACTTAAAGTCATTCTAGCCAATTATAGTCATTTTTTCTCTAGCCAAATAGATTTATCGTATTGCTAAACCTCAGAGATGCAAAAGTTAATTCCCCTTTCTTTTTTTAATCATTCAATTAGGAACTCCTAAAAATCTGGCGGCGAAGTTGATTCGGACATGGAAAGCAATTAATAGCAAACTTTGGAGACATGCACATGCAATACCATCTCTAATTTTGCAAGGTATAAGTGCTTTTCGTGAACTTAGAGAGTTGTTTATACGACTTTTATGTTTTATGATTACCACTAAAGTGTTCCCTTTTCTGCTGCTAATCCCCAAAAATTCAAGAAAGAAAACAAATTTAAAGTGTTTTGTTTCTCTAGCCATCTAGTTCTCATGTTCTTTGACTTAACGATCTAATTTAAAGTGGTAAAGAGTATTTTCAATAATACTCTTTATTTTTTAGTGTACCGTTTTACAAATAAAGAGCACTTTTAAGTATAAAGAGTGTATTGAAGCCTTATTTTTTGAATTGACTCTTTAAAAATAAAGAATTTTGAATTTTAAAGAGCACATTAGAGATGTGCTAAGACCACCATTAATTAAAGATGAGATTCAGTGGTTAAACAATTTCTTTATATTTTAAATGCAAATTGATGCACTTTAATTTTTTTCTTTTCTATAATTAATTGCATTTCATGCGTGATCCAAGTTGCTATGAAGTGTGTGATCAGCCGATTCCACTAAAAATGAGAAAAGTAAGCTATGATGCTAAGAAGGGATTATCGTCTAAACATGATTCATGAATTGATTCTATGATTAAGTGTGTGCTTCAAGATATCTTAAGATGCAAACTAACATGATTTTCTTTGTCAACCTTTACCCTCTCTACCCCACTCATCCAACAAATAATTTACCGTAAATTATATATTTAATTAATTCGAATTGGATAAGTTACTCTTTTTTCTATTAATATAACATTTGCTCTTATAATAGTTTCAAAAAATAAATTTAGTATCAATATATTACTAGGTTGTTCAATTATAAATATTAATTTTAATTTATAGGTTGATTATTAGCATATGGCAAAGGCAAATTGATAACTAAATAAATATAAATAGAAAAGTACAAAAAATACGTATTTTTTAAAATATGATACATTAAACACCGTTGAATTTTCAATATAAACAGAGACGTTCCTTTCTGGACTTTGAAGAATGGATACCAAAATGCGGTCATAGAGTCTGATTCTGAACTCGCTGTTAACATTGTTCACGACCCTAAGATATGGCATGAAATCAACAAGCTCTTGTTTGTGAGGTTTGGAATTTTCCAGCTTAACTGGATTAGATATGTAAGGTGTCACATTGATTCGGGGCCAGCCTAACTAGGTTGGAGTAAGTGACGGATGGCTGTATTATTAAAAAAAAAACATGTTCATTTCTTATACTATTTATGCTTCTTTTCACATTTGTGTTATGCAGCGGCAAATTACTTAAAAATTCAGTGGAAAAAATTAGACATTTTATTTTCAGGGACGAATTAGTATACATTCAACTTAATTTAAGAAATTTTTTTATTGATATTATTGATTCTAAATGAAATTTATGATACATCTTAAAGGACGATCCTCCCTTCTTAACCTTAGAAATCCAATCATTCCAAACAAATAATTCAAGAGTCATCATTAATTGTATGAACCCAGTTCGGGTTTGGACCATTTTGTGGAGAAATTGAAAGGGAAGGAATAAATTGAGCTTTATTTCTTGATAAGACGGATAATGTAATCATAGATATTTTATAGTGCTAAATGAGTAAAATGCCACAACAAGCAATGGTTTGATGCATTGCCTCCATGGGCCAAGAAAAGGTTCAATCACAAATTAAGGAGGAAAAGAAGTTGAGGCTATGCCTAAATTCAAAGAAATATTAATAATATTCTTAGTTGAAAGCAACATTACTTGTGGAGCTAATAACAACGTTTGCATGAGTCGGAAAGTTGTAATAGAGAGCAAGTAGCACAAATGAACACAAAGCTATGATAATGTTTTGACAAGGATAGCCGAAAGCTTTGATGAGCATGATTTTTGATTGGTTAGATTTTAGATCCAAAAAAGGACATGGGATAATAATTTGAACCAATTACACTAGTGTTTATTTTTGATAAATTGAGAATGATAAATAACAAGTTTGATCAATTGAGTATATTGCATAATAAAAATGTAGAAAAAGTTTTTAGAGTTTTAATATGCTGAATATACTATATGTTGAAGTAATATTAAAAAAACACTTTAAAATATTGGTTTTGATAAATTAGGTGGTAAGTAAAACTAATATTGCATATGAGTAAGTTGAGAACTTGTAATAATAAAAAGAATAAAGAGGATATTACTTTTATTAATTTATATCTTATTTTATTAATTCACATTTTATTTTGAAAAGGGTAAAAATAATTATAAATTTCATTTAAGGTGAATTTTTTTTTTCCCGGTGTGTTCGGGAGGAGACTCAATGTCATAATTGTACAGGAAAAATAAAGGACTATATTATGAATTTTTTGTGTTTGCTTAGATTAAGTAACATATCCCACATTACAAAAGGACGATTTTTTTCCAAAACTATAATATGGTAATACTTTCAAATATTCAATATATTCATTGAGTATTAAGAAAGACACCTGAACAATAATCAATTATGCATGATGACATTTTCGTTTTGGTCCAAAATGGGGAGGAAAAAGAGTAACAAATTAAGAAAAATGTTAATTGTGGGCGCACTCATTTGGGCCAATGATTCTTAGCAAAGGAAAGTTTGATTAGGTTAAATGGGCCCCATGAGAATCTAATCTCATTTCTTCACATCTCATGAGTTTTTCATCGAGGAAATTACACCGCTGAGCCTATTAGTATGCAATATTCTTCTGTATGCTCCAATATGATATGTTTATTACATATTCATTTTCCATAATTACTTATTTGAGCGTAACTTTTTTTTATGCACAGTTTCATATTTTTAAATTCACGGTGTTTGTTTTCGTGAAATATAAACATATTTTAAATAACTATTAAACAAGTTAAAAAAAATGTAGAACATACATATATTAAAAAAACCACAAACATGTAGAGGCATTAAAAAGTCTTAAATCAGTCTTAAACATGTCATAATATGTTGACCATATACATGATTTGACAGTATACATGATAATTGTATATTTAAACATTAACTAAATCTAAATAAGTTTTAAACAAATTCTAAACAACCTTTAAAAAAGTTATAAACAAATATACAATAAACAAATACTAAATAACTTTTAAACAAGTTTGAATATCTTGTTAAAACAGTGAATCTGTAATTTATAATGTTGACAGCGCATGCTGAGCTTTTGAAATTTCGGCTTAAATATTGAAAGTAGACTGCGTAAATCTATAATTTATAAATCTTGGCCTCACATATATGTATTTGGCCCTTTTTCCTTTCTTAGGCCAGAGAAAAGGTTTAAAAGACTGCAACTTTATTCATGTCCCATAGTTGAATTTGCATTATCATCATTTCCCTCTAAAGTTTGAACGTTATCAATATAACTTAAAATACTTATGCATTTCAAAAAGAAAAACTTAAAATGTTTATATATAGAACCCACTTCAAAAATTTACAACAAATATATTTTTTTTACAAATAATTGAATTTAAAACTTTAGGTCAATAATATATACATCAATTTAGAAATAGCTTAAAAAAGTTAGGACGAATATGAAAAGGGTCATTTTCAGATACACACTGTCTAAGTTTATAATTTACGGATTTTTTATGGCAGAGATTTCAAAATTACGCGAGTAATCCACGAATTTAATAAATTACATTTTGTCAGCATTGTTTAAAATTTGTTTTTTATTTTTTTTAAATTTGTTTTTTTTTCGGAATTTTTTAAATGTTGTTTATTTTTTTTTTTAAACTTGAATGCTGTTTATATATTGTTGATATATTGTTTATATGTTATTTTTATATATAAATAACAAATCAATAATATTTAAATTATAGATTTATTTATATATTATTTTCAACAAATAAACAACATATAAACAATGTTGTTGTTGAGTTTTCAAAAAAATAACAAATCAAAATATGTTGTTAATTTGTTATTTATATGTTGTTTATACGTTGAAAACAACATATAAACAATGTATCAACAATAAAAGAAAAAACATGTAAAAATATAGATTTGTTTATATATTATTTTCAACATATAAACATCATACAAACAAAGATATCAATAATATATAACAACATTCAAATAATATATAAACAATAAATAAGATATAAACAACTATATAAACAAGAAGCATTGAATTGGTAAATACAGAAAAAGATCAATAGCAAATCAACAATATACTAACAATGCATAAACAGAACTAAAAAGTCACATGCGTACGAATAAAATATTATAAATCTGAAAAATCATGCACATATAGACAAAATATTAGAAAAAAAATCTGTAATAAACATATATTGTCCATACAAATAACTTTCAGTTAATTATGCCAAATGTCTTAAATAAAATTCAAATTTTGACAAAAAGAATCCAAAGTTTTGTAATTAGTTGAATAATATATTTTTAATTTTAAGTCTTCTATATGTCATTTTTTAAATTCAGGTCTCAAAAATATCAGATGAATTCAAATAAAAGACAATTTTCCATCATTATTCACTTTTTTTTCTCTATCTTCAATTTCTCTCTCATTCTTTCTCTCTTTGTGTCTCTCTCTCCCTCAAAGAACCATAGCCGCCTTACCTCTCTTTCCTCTGATATTTTCTCTCTTTGGTCTCCTCTCTCAGACATTTTCGTTGCCTCCTTTCCTCTTCCTTCGTTCTCTATCCTCCTCTCCTCCGCCTTCCCTTTCGTTCTCTCTCATCACTACTATTTTTTCCCATCTCGGCCCGTTTACTTTGATCTAGTCTCTCTCATTTCGTCATGACCTTGCTTCCAGTCTTTCTCTGCCACCTCTCTCAGTTTCGTTCGGGCTCTCCTCACAGTTTTCGCTTGTGACGTCCTCGGTTCTTGCAAATTCTAACAAGCAAATCGATTCTCACGCTCGCCTCTTCTCTTGTGTCGGAGAAGTACATGAGAATGATGTTGAAACTGTTAGTTTACCATGAGATGAAGAAACCCTAACCAGATAGAGGTGGCGGTGGGGAAGTGAGATGGAGAAAGAAACCCTAAGTTTACCCTGGCGACTAGGGTTTCCAACCCTAGCTACTGCCTTTCAATTTTTTATCGTAAAATTGTTAGTTTAGTCCATTATTTTTTTTAAAATTATTTTAATTGTTTTGAATGCCTTAGATTTTGATATTGTGAACATGCTTTTACACGTTTGTAATTGTTAATTAGTCATTTAATTTTGATGTTGTGAACATACTATTGAATAATTAGTCATCAAGTTTGTAAAATAACGATTTGAATATTTTTGGAGACTTTTGGACACCATTGGGAACTTTTGGAGACTTTTGTATATTTTTTAATTGATTTTGTGCAGGTTAATTTTTTTGGGTCTGATTAATTTTTATGCAAGGGTGATCACATTTGGAGACATTTGTAAACTTTTGGAGACATTCGTATACCATTGAAAACCAAATTAATTATCATTAAATGTAACTAAAAGTTATAAATATGTTTGCAAAAAAATGATTTGAAGACATTTAGAGATATCTGAAAATATTTCGAGACATTCGAAAACTTTCTGAAAAATTAAAAAATTTACGACTTGAAGATCTTTGGAGACCTTTTGGAAAATAAAATAAAAAATAAAAATTACACCAAAAATTTATTAAATCAAATTTATTATTAAAAAATTTGTGATATTTGGAGATCTATGAAGACATTTGGAGACTTTTTGTAAACATTTAGAGACGTATGTAGACATTCTAAAAAATTATATAATTTTTTTACTGAAATTTATTTTTCAACAAAAAAAAATCAATTTCTCGCAAAAATATCTTGATTTCTCTTGAATGTAGCATTCTTCAAATGAGTTCAAAATTGATATTTTCAAAATAGTATTTTATTTTGATATAAAATTTTAATTTTCTCAATAACTTCTGTCATCTATTGCGTCATCACCTAATACGAAAAATTCTGGATGTAAAACTTTGGACCATCAATGACGCCCATTATTAGAAAAGACCAACCGACCACGAAAGCCCAATTCGAACTCCCTTACTTTGCAGTTTGGACAGCGCAAGTGCTCTTGCTGCGCGGTCCACAACCGCCAATTTAAATGCTGCCACGTGCTGCAAACTCTCAGTCGCGCAGTAACCCATCGAACCAGAAAAACGACAGCCCGTCACTGTAATCCTTCACAG
Source organism: Flueggea neowawraea (assembly GCA_948243855.1). Classification (NCBI taxonomy): domain Eukaryota; kingdom Viridiplantae; phylum Streptophyta; class Magnoliopsida; order Malpighiales; family Phyllanthaceae; genus Flueggea; species Flueggea neowawraea. Next base: position 9,828 of record CAODLS011995203.1, read on the forward strand.
TCTCCACCGATTCAAAAAATACCAAACGTAATTCCATTTAGACCCTTCGTCTTCTCCACTTTCCCTCCATCGCTTCACTTCAATCTTTTATGCATTTTAACCGACATTAACAGACTCCAGAGGTCAAACCCACTTGGAGAGCATGGAAGGCCTCGTGGTTCTCTACCCAGAAACCGACAAGGCCGGAGGTAAAGTTTTATCATTTCGAATTTTCTTTTCGCGATGTCGTTTCAGAATTAGTCGATTTGGGAAGGTTAGGTTTTTGACGTAATCAAAGATTTAGGGTTAGGGTTCATGCTTTCGAGTTTACGAATCACGCATTTAGCTTCTGCTTTGGCTACATTGGCTTTAATTGTGTTGTGTCATGAACATTAGGAAGAGTTAATTTGTTTTTAAGTTAAAGATTAGATTTTTATTGTCAAGTGCTAGTATTTAAGTGAAACAGGATGTTGGAATTGGATTCTAGGTAATAAAGCAAAGGGAGAGAAGCAGGTGACGGGATCAATGGCTGGGATGGGAGGAAGGAAGAAGCTCGCTGACATTAGCAACTTGCCACGGAATCAAGATACGAAGCAACCCTCTGTTTTACTTGATTCTAAAGAATATATAAGTAAAATTCATCAGGTATAAAGTTTCGATGCTCTCAATAAATGTGATATCGAGTTTATGTGTGGAGTTTGTGCGGAAGATTATTGTTGGTTAGCTTATTTCTTTACTTGAATTTGTTACCAGGAAAATATGGCTTTGGTTAAACTTCTTGCTGAAAGAAAGTATCCTTCTCTGTTTATATTTTCAGTTAGTTTGATTATGTTTCCCCAGTTCATCCATTGCTGTGATTTCATTTTGGCATTTCGTTTTCAATGTTTCCTTGATTCTGGCCAATAGTAAAATCATTGAACTAAGCGGAATTGAGTTGCAAAAGCTGAGAATCAATTTTCAGAAACTGCAGCAACAGAATAAACAGCTTGCTCAGGCAAATAGCCAGATGATAGGGGTAATTAGTGTTTTTCACGTTTATATTTTAATTACTATATATTGATGGTAAAAATCATGAAAGTTAATATTCTTGATCTTATTGTTGAGTGAGTGACTGATCTGTTCAAAAAAATGCAGGCACTAAATTCTGCTAAAGATAGGGTAAATTTCTAAACATTTATTGTCAAATTTGGTCCTTTCTATTGTTTCTTCTATTTTTTTTTGGTGAATTTGCGTCTGGTTGTCATATTCAGCTCAAGATTCTTCAGCATGAGCTGGGTTGCACGAAACCCTCATATGGGGCAATAAAATTGATGTCCCAGGTAACTTAGCTTTTATTTTCTGGACTTTGTTGTAAATGTTATTTGGCCTTCAGGAATAAAATGCTGACTAGCAAATGCCCTTTTTTTGTTTTAGCAGGAGAAAGCCATGGAAGTTAATTGCAAAAATCAAAGAAATGAGGTATTTGGCCAAATAATCTCAATAGCTTCTTTTTAAACAATTTGTTAAAGATATATTTTTTGTGTTGAACTTATTATTTCCCTGCTCTTAGATTGAAACAACCGAGTGTGATAACCTTGCGGGATGCACCCAAGAAAAAAAGGAAAATAATAAACCAAAAGGTAACCGCATATCTAAAGTTCAAGGTAATCAAATTTAAACATGTTTCTCTCAAATTTCTGGAACATATTTTTATAAAAATGGCTTATTTCTATGATTGCTGCCCAGCTTTGGACTCAACGGCTATCAGTCTAGTTCAAACGCAAGAGAAGGTTGATAAGAAGAGGTTTGTTTTGCAATGCTGGTATTGCTTGTTGCCGTCTGATTATAAAGAATGATAATCATTCATCTTTTTTTTTTTTAAAAAAAATTATTATTATTCTCAGCAGATCATTTTCAAGAAGGCAATCTGCTAGGTTTAGATCTGCTGATCAGGAACTTACTGAAGATTTGTTGAAGAAGAGTAATGCTCCTGAACCTAGTACAGTTAATTCAGTGCAAGATCAAAAAAATGTTGAGAGCAAGAGGTTTGTTTTTGCATTGCTGTATTGCTTGTTGCCTTCCGATTACAAAGAATGATAATCATTCATCTGTTTTTTTCAAAAATAAAAAATATTCAGAGAAGATCATTTTCTAGAAGGCATTCTGCTAGGTTTAGATCTTCTGTTCAGGAACTTACTGAAGATTTGTTGGAGATGGGTGATGCTTCAGAACTTAATACAGTTAATTCAGTGCAAGATCAAAAAAAAGTTGAGAGCAAGAGGTTTGTTTTTGCATTGCCTGCTATCTTGTGGATTTTATAACACCATATATTGCTCAGCTAGTTGATTTGTTGGACAATTTTTTTATTGTATCAATTTGTGTGTGTGTGTGTGTGTTCGTAGGGTTTCTTTGAGAAGGCAATCTGCTCGGCTCAAATCTCAGGAGCCAGTAGAAGAACCAGTAGAGGAATTTCATACAAATGTTGCTAAATATCCTGTTTCTTCTAGTGATGATATCTTGCGTGAAAGCTGCCCGCCATCAATTTCACTTCTGAAGAATGAACCTGAAGCACCAAATAGTGAGCCTGAATCTGAAGCTGAGGAATCGAGGAGGTCATCTATTCGGCCCAAGCGCAAAGCTGTTGAAAAGATACAATCCTACAAGGAATTATCAATCAACGTGAAGATGCGCAGACTTGAATGAGTTTTTCTGGTCAAACTAACCTTTTATTTTTGTCAACTAATAGCCTACAGGAGGGACGGATGTGCATATTCTACATCCACCGATGATGTATGGAAGAAATCCCATTTTGGTTGAAGCATACTACTTTAGAAATTTAAAGTCGGTGTTTCACTTCGATTACATCTATGGTTCATGATTACGAAGGCGTAAGTGCTCAAATTCATTCTATGTTCAGTTCATCAAGTAAATGGGTTTGTATCTGGATGTAGTTACACAGATTCCATAAGCAATGAAATGATCAAAGCATTGTGGAAATGATGATCAATCAGTATTGAATTGTTTGAGATACATTCACTTTTTTGTTGTATGCCAAATATAGTTGATTTTATTCAGCTAGACTGATCTCACGTAGAAATCTTGTGGCTGCTGGCCGTTTTTCTATCCCCACCGGATCTGCTACGTTGTTTTCTTCTCTGTCCATGCTTATGTCGCAGTTTCAGAGCATTCACATTGGAGACAGGTTTGTTCTGTAGCAAAACCGTTGCTCATAGCCAAAACCATTGTTTGCTGTTGTTTCTAGAGTTCAGCTTCTTGCTGTACCCGTCTTGCTCCGACAGGTTTGTATTGGTCTTCTTTGTTTTTTGTTGAATTCTACGTATCTATCTTGCGGGATATCAATATTGGACTATGTAAATGGATATTGTTAGGTGGAATTCAAGATCTTTGAAATGATGAATATCGAATACGAAAGTAAGAATGAACTTCGGAACTGGCATAGCCGTTTGTCAATAGGACAGGGTCATCGTATCTGATCTGATCAACCACTTTTACTAGTCATTATCCATTTCTTTTTACGCTGGCTCCACCATGACTTGAATGTTGAATGTCTAACGCTGTAAACGACTGTAGTACCATTCTTTTTTGGATTTTTGCAACGTTCTGGATAGTTTTGATTGCGGCAGTAAAATCTTGACCGAAACGTTTGTGAGAAAAAAGGGGTTTCTGTATGCAGTCAAAATGCTAAAGTAGTTATTTGCACGGAGGATTTACATTTACCGTTTATTAATCATTGATTAGTACTTGTGTTTGAGTGAAAATTTTGACAAAAAGGAAAAATTTATAAAAAAAGAGAAAATGTGACATGTGGGTCCTGAAGCTATCACACTCTCACATGCAATGAGAAAAAGTAAGGTGACAAAAAGGATCTGGGTTTCACATCATTTCCACTCTCCACAGCTCCAAAACCGTGTTTTTGCACGAAGAGGAAAGGCAAGAATTTTAATCTGATTATTCAAAAAAGTTTGCATTTGATTAAGAAAATTATCAAAAGACCTGCAGTATCCTACAGTTTCTGGTGTCAGTTCTGTTATGTGGTAAAGTAATGGAATGTAATAGAATTAGAACGTTAAATTCTTCACCTTTCTAGTTATTGGCCGAGTATGGAAAATGCATAAACCATGTGTACATTCTAGTGGTGCCAAAAGTAGATCAGATGTGACTTTTTTAGGAGGTAAAAGACTCTCCTTCTTCGTTTCCTTCCATTTAACGAAACTGCAACGCTCTAAACTGTTCTGAGGTTTGCTATCTCCATATGGACCATATCAGAATGCTCTTGCTTTTCCCCTAAACGTAGACGATATCAAATTTTTCGAATTCTGTCTTACAATTCTAATACTACTAGACTATAAATTTGTTATCAAAATATAATTTAGAACATGAAAATGGTCAAGTGGATCATATAGTAATGTTTTGGATGCGATTTCATATTTCTGTAGGAAAGAACGTGATCAATTTGTGCAATAGTGCATTAGTAACGTGGGATATGCCTGACTTATAGGTACATTTCATGCTGCTTCGTCACAATAGATTCCAGAAAATTAGGCATTGGTTACCATGATTCATGATATGTGTCATATCGTGATTGCACCAATATTATGGACCCCATATACCACACCGAAAAGACAAGAAATTCCATTAATTTCCTCAAAACAAATGGCGTGCATTGATGCAGTTATTTTGTCAATTATTGCCATATTCAAGTATTTGGAAAACAAAATAACATATTATAACAGTTTAAATTTGTCAATATACAATATATTTTTGTTACTATCAACTATAGTAAAAACGTGAGTTATGGCGATAATAAATGTGAATGAGAAACTCGTTACTACTAAAATCATTTTCAGCACCTTGACAAAAAAAATATATATTTTTAGCACTACAGAGTAGAATGGCAAATTCGATTTCCAGTAGGACCATACAGAATCACCTATTAAGAAAAAGGTTTAACAATATTAAATAGCACGACTTTTGTTCGTTTTTGTATTTATGGCTTGACATTTCAAAAATAACACCCAATAGTATTATTTTTGTGATTTTTTGCATTCGTGACACTGATTAGTACTTTCGTTTTAAAAAAAAAGGACAATTGATGATGTGACATTGACGGCGTTATGACTATCAATTGTTGTTTTTTTAAACAGAAATACTAAACTCGTGCCATGAATACAAAAAAACACAGAGGTGGTGCTATTGAGCGTTATTTTTGAAAGATCGAGCCATAAGTACAACAACGAACAAAAGTCGTGCTATTTAATATTATTAAGCATAAGAAAAAAAAACAGATGTGAATGAAGTGCAACAAAGTGTGGCAAGGCTTGGATGTTTCTGTTTCTGAGCAATACAGAAGTATATACTTTGGATCGGTCAAAATGGAAGCCGCTATACCCTTTGCTTTTTGGGGCATTAAAGGGTATAACTTTGTTGTCGAAAAGGGAATGCATGAAGAGAAGGACGACCCCACCACAGCACCACTCTCTCCTTTGCCCACCATAAAATTTTTCCATTCAGCTTCTTTCTCTGACTGCTAAGACATGATTCCATGATTTCATGTGGGTTGGGTTGGGGAAGCATATATCGACAGAGTTGTGGTCTTGGCTGGACAAGAATTGTGATATGAGTCGTCATGCTTTGGTTTCTTTCTTAACAAACTCATGGCTTCATTGGCTTTGTTTGTGCTCTAAGCAACAATTTTGGCTTAAGTGCTTCATAATTCACATTTGGAATATTTTGGTGCTAACTAAACTAATTAAGCAGCTCTTTTTTGGTTTATTGTCTCGTAAAGTTTTAATTTGTTGAGGCTTAGCTACAATATTGAATTCCGAGAATTTAATTTACAGTTGTGCTCATTGAATTGCTAAGAATGATCCTTTTGGTTCTATTGATAGCAGTAATTTTAGTTGTATTCTTGGGAAAGTTTCCCATTTGATGTACTTAGACCCAATCCCGGTTAACTCCCATTTGATTAATAAAATTCATTTCACTATACATCCATGGGTTTAACCCAGTTGATTTAATGGGTGTAGTGCTATTAGTATACAAGATCAACCTAATTGAGTTGGTATACTAGAGAGTTGGTTGTTTTTCTTCAAAAACAAAAAAAGGTCTTATTTTAATTAATAATAAGTCTACTAATAAATGGACAGAACATCAATCGATTTGTGAATTAATGATACTAAGATCCATGTCCGAATTAATGCTGATGGCAAGTTAGATTATATGTTGTCAAATATTTTTAAAGAAAAAGAAGAAGAATACATGTGAAAATAATAAAGTAAAACAGGTACAAACATGATCAAATATACTCTTTTATTAGGAGTCAAAAGGGAAAACCCAAGGGTTAATTTATACTTAAAAAAGAGGGAAAAAAAAAGTTAATTAATAAGATGGCTTTAATCATTTCTCAAATTGGACTTTATGATCACTGAGATTAAGCAAACTCTATCTTCACTTCACTTAAGTTAATAATCACAGAAGAGTATTTCTTTTAGAGTGTAACTGTGAAAGGAGGCCTATGTAAACTGATACGAAGTACATTTGATTGGTTAAAAATGGTGTAATACATGTTAAACCTAAGCTAGTTTTGAAATGGATGATGATAATTGAGAGATATTGTACCTTTGTTATATTTGAAGGGGACAAAACAAGCCCTTATATAGGACCATCTCTTGTACATTTTCACTTTCAACACCTGCACGTGTGTGTCACTACCCCAAGCATCAAATTCCCAAAATTATGAATAATTTAATTTTAGTTAATTTAAATTCAATTATTAATAAATGAAAAAATTATAAAATTTTCATGAGCAACAATATTTCCTTTAGTTTTAAATATATAAATTTAGTGCATTATTCTAATTTCTTCTATAATATTTTAATAATTTTAAACAAGAAATGAAAGTATCTTATCCTTTGAGTTATTCCTCCTTTCTATTTTGCACCCCTTCAGAAAAGGTTCTAAATTTTTCTACAAAAAATCTAGTAGCATGAAGATATGCAATATAACCTTTTTCTTTTGTCCTTTCAATTATTTTGGCCTTTAGTGTATTTGTCCAACCTGATGCCCATGATAGAAAAACTGAAAAGAAAGCAAAGGAGGGAATGCAAGAAAATTAAATAAAAAAAGTAAACAGGGTTTAGTCCACCATTTATTACTTCAATCCCTTATAAGAAGTTCACTAACACTTTAAAACCATACCCTCCTCAATTCTCTAATCAACCTCTCCTAACCAAGTGCTTCACTTCATTCTTTGAACTGTAAGTAACAACAAAAATGGAAGATCATTGCAGTCCTCTTACCTGGTCTTACTTCTGCCATGATGAGGTAAGCCATTAAATTCTTCCTCTTTTGCCTGAATTTAGTGGCATTAATGTTTTTTTTGGCCAATTTGGACTAATGGTTTGTGCCTGAAATTGTTGTTTTTGACAGGGAATTGAAGAATTGAAACATTATCTTCTGTACACAACAGAGTTGGAAGCAGCAATTTTGTCAGCAAAAGAAGAAATCACCAAGAGAGAATTTGAGATTCTCAATCTTAAAGACCTTCTTGGCAGGAGCATTAAAGAGAGAAATGAAGCTCAGGCACAATGCCAGAAACTTCTGGTGGACAAACTCTTGCTCCAACAACAACTGCTTCAGACCCAACAAGAAAATCAGCAGCAACAGCTTGAAACAAAACAACCTGTCAAACCAGACTCTGCAAGGACTTATACCAGTTCTGAAGATGAATCCAAAGCCATTCCTGACTCCACCAAAACTGCAGTTACTGCTTCACCTTTTAGTGACCCAATTCAGAATCAGCAACCATTGCAGTCAGGATTACCTGAAGTGATACTAAAATTAGCTGCTGACAGGCCATTGCCGAATAAAGGTAAGCTCTTGCAGGCAGTGAAGGATGCCGGTCCGCTCCTGCAGACCCTTCTGCTTGCAGGACCACTTCCTCAATGGCAGCACCCTCCTCCACAATTGGACGCCAATGAAATTCCGCCGGTCACCATTTCTTCTCCAACGGCTCGGCTTGTCCCCCAAGACTCTTTCAAGAAGAGGGGCCTGGAGCTCTGTGACAGTCTTGACCTTTCTTCTTCTTCTTCTCCTAACAACAAGTATCAAAAAATTGCTCTTCATTGACTTGGGCATAATTTTCTAGTATTAGTTTGGAATTTGAACACTACTTTTTTTGGTCTGCATTAGGATTTGATGTTTCTAACTTCACTAGGAAGTCAGATTGTGACAATTCTGTAAAATTGGAACTTGGTCTTAATTTCCAGATTAGCTCAAATGATCTTTTCTTACTTTCTGTTGCAAAAATTGCAATCAAGATTGTTACTGTCGATGTAGACACAAACTTAATTTTACTAAAACTAATGTGGTGCCTGGTGGTGATTTTACTTAATTTGTCTTTTGCTTTAACGTTCTGTTAAGAAAATTTTAAGCTCGCGATCCAAAAGTGCTCGTTGTCATTAAAACTACACGGTTAGAAAGAAACTCGATTCCGTTATTGTTAAAGCAAAGTAATAATGTTAAGCAAGGCACACAATCATAAAATCTTCAGAGAGATTTTTAGCTTTACAAGAAGCACACCTACCGTTCATAGTGAGTGTCTGCCATTAAAGCTGCATCTAATTAGCTCTCACTGTCATGATCAAAAGGAGCTTGCTAGACCAATTGAAGAGAAGTAACAAAAAAACAAAAACAGAAAAAAATGAACATAAAGTCTACTAATCAGAGACTTTCTGTTAAAACCTAAAAAATGGAATATCCAATAGAATTAAGTTGGAATTAATTCCTCAAAACTACAGTTTAGTTTCACATGGAGAGATGTCATGATCATTGTTAGCTTTTGAGCACCACCAATAGGCTCAAGACATTCTTGGTTGTTTACTTTCCATGACTAAGTGTAGCCATCATCACTGCACATGCCTGTTGTGCTTTAGGATCATTCATCAATTTGGTCCCACACGCTTTTATCATTAATTCATGTATAAATTCTTAATTATGTTGCCAATTAGCCTAAACTAATGAATGTAATTAAGTTCGCGAGATGTGCACTCAGGTTTTTCACAAACATATTCCCTTATTTCCACAATAAGTGCGTTTCAAGGTTGTAACATATATATTAAGAAAAAGATTGGATTGTACTATGATATTAATTTACCATATTATCTATATTAATGATCCCTCAAAAATATAAATTATTTATCCCAAGTTATTAACTACAATGGTTTATTCGAAAAATTATGTTTAAAACCTTCTTGATTTTTTTTAAAAAAAACACTTATTGTGAAAAGGAGAGATACTTATAAATTTTTTTTAGCTCTTTAATGCCTACAATAACTCGGTATTTCGGTTTTCTACTAACGACTTTAACTATAACCTTTGCTCTATTTATTAGTCTGACCAAGATACGATTTATTTGAAATTAATTAAATGTACATTCCAATTCCAGAAAAAGAAAATCATACAAAATAAAAATAAAAAGAAATTAATCTCAAGACTTTTAAACGGACTAGAAAACCTACTGTTTGCACCAAAAGGAATGTAATTTTTATCAATTGTGCAAGAAAAATATTAGGTGTATTGAGTTGGGTCGGTATTTCAATTCATGAGTTAGTTTATGTAAATCCACGTGGCATCATTTATGTCTCATGACAACTAGACAAAGCTAATCAATCTTAAACCAAACCGGCATCTGGATTATGACATTTTTGGCTTAAGATTCAAGAATTGGTTACCACTTCATTTCTTGGAGAATTGGGTTAATCTATTCAAGACTTTTACTTTGACTTCCGAATTGGGGATTTTTTTTTCTAAATAAAGATAATAATTTCATAAATTGAAAAAAATAGCTATGGACACGAAGAAGGGATATTATTTTATGAACACAAATCTTAAGATCTGGTACTGAATCGATTGTTTTATTAATAAATATTATTGAGAATCAAGTGAAAATGGAAAGAAGTGTATATAAATGGAAAGAACTCATAACTCGATACTTTTTAAGGTTTTGGCTAACTCAGGTGAAGTTTAGGTTAGTATGAGAGCTTCTCTCTCCAACCCTGCATATGATTTCCGTAAAATGCAAATCTGGTGCTGGGTTGGCTCTCCAACCGAACACTATGTTTGTTTGATTTTCACTATAGCAAAACACAAAAAAAATGTTTTTTTATTTTTTTTGTTTTGATCATATTTTTATATTTTCAAACTACATGATTAATTTTATTTAACAAATAATTAAGAAAGAATTAAGTTTGTAAAAAAATAATAGTAGATAATGTGATTTAGAAAGAATATTAAGAAAATATTTTTTTTAATTAGAAATAGAGTTGTGGGTTGAATATGTTTTTATTGTAAATGCTGTATTTTTGTGAAAAGTTGCTGTAAAATAGAGTTTTGGGTTGGAGATGGTTTACGCAAACAAGTTTAAACTGATAGAGTCTAGTGTCGAGTTAGTGAGTCCTAACAGATATGAGCAATCAAATTATTCAAATCTTTTAACAAATATAGCAATAACAATTAGGCTTGAACCTGTTGCTGAATCTGCTTACAATCTGAATCCAGTGATGGAGTGTAGGAAGCTCTAGTGTTGGTGGAAGTCATTCTGTATTAGATCAACTTGAAGTGCCAGCTAAATCCCTCTAATCTCAACGTAGGAGAAGGTTGATACATACAACTAAGACATATGGAATTACGGAAACGAACTGTCATTTTTTGCTTAAAAATAGAAGTCTAAACGTGATTATCGTACCACAAAGTCTTCCATTCAAGACTTAGAATTATGTATGAATGTCCACTTCCAGAAAATGACCACCTCCTTGATGGAAAAAAACCGAACATTTGCCTGGTAAGTTAACGTCATGTCGTTCCTTCAGAGCGGGCTTTATGAACCCACCACAAAACTCAAAATCAGGCTCATTGTTTGGCCAGCGTCATTTAAACGGGCAAAATACAAAAACAAACCCCCTTTAAAATTTATTTACGGATTTGTGACTCACTAATTCGGAATAAATCCCCCACGCGCGCCTCCAAACAATCACCATGTTGATTTCAACTTTTTATACGATAGCAATAAATAATTTCGTACCCTTATATCCACTCCTATTTTGACGCCAAACAAAACCTAGGGTAGATGTCATTTTCTAGTCAATGACAACGTGTGCATCTTAACAAAGTTGAGCCACACTGATGTCATTTTTTTTACTATTTAAATGTTATTTTTTTCTCTTCATTTGTCCGTTTTGACTTTTTAATTTAAACTAATCTTTTTTACATCTAAAGTTTTATTTTTTTTCTTTTCATTTTTCATTTTTTGGCCCTTTTTGAGTTTTTTCCAATTTAGTCAGCATTCTTTTCCCAGTTTTCCATCTTAAGTTTTTAGATTTTTTTTTATTTTTAAAATAAACCTTTTAAACAAAACAAACTTAAAAATAAATTTTAAAAAAATCCAAAATAAAAATTTTACAAACCTAAAATAAACCTTTTAAACAAAATAAACTTAAAAATAAAATTAAAATAAACCTAAAATAAAACTTAAATAAACCTTTTATAAACTTAAAATAAACCTTTTAAACAAAATAAATTTAGAAAATAAGCTTTAAATAAATCTAAAATAAACCTTTTATAAACCTAAAATAAATCTTTTAAACAAAATAAAATTTACAAATAAATTTAAAATAAACCTAAAATAAAATTTTTAAACAAAATAAACCTTAAATAAATCTTTTAAATAAAATAAATTTAAAAATATACTTAAAATAAATCTAAAATAAAACTTTTATAAACATAAAATAAACTTTTTAAATAAAATAAACTTTAAAAATAAACCATTTTATAAACCTAAAATAAACTTTTAAAATCCTTACAATTTTTTTAATAAAACTTATTATAACTTTAAATAAATTAGAAATAAACTTCTTAAAAACTTTTCATTAAAAAATAAACATTTAATTTTTGTTTTAAAAAATCTAAACCTTAGCAAATATAAGATCAACAAACACAAGAACAGATCAACCAACCCTAGCAAAAAAACATTGCCATCAACCGCCACAAAATCAAACCAAAACCCTAGAAAAAACAACAAGCTGCCACCACCTTCATCAACCAACAGATCTCATCAAAAACACAAAACAAAGAAAACAGATCTGAGTCAAACAACAACAACAAACACTGGATCTAAGCAAAACATAGAGAAAAAAGTTAATTTTTTAATAAAAAATTTGACTGCAAATTTTTAGGGATTGGCTTCTAGTTTTAAAAAGTTTTAAGTACTAAAAACAAAATTACACAAAAAATGAGGCAGTCCACCTAGGGTTTCTACCGCCGACCACACCTCTACCGTCCAGAAAAACACTGTTGCCACCAACGTCGTTCGTGTTCGCGATCTCCATTCATCCGACTTCAAATTGCAACAAGGAATAGGAGAAAGAAATGAGGCGACAAGGATCGAGGCAAAAAGAAGATAGGCATAAGGAGATCGAAATTGAAACGCAACGACAAGAGAGAAGTGTGGCGACGAAGATCGAGGCAAAATGTAACTGAATCACGACAAGGAGAGAAAAGTGACGTTAGGAGGTCGAGGCGAATGCGAGAGAGAGGTAAGGCGAATCTGGAACTGAAAAACGATGAGAAAGATTCGCATCATCGCCAGACAGAGTACTGTTAGTGAAAGGAAAGGCGACGATGATGACAGCTGGAGGAAGAGAGGAATGAGGAAGGAGGCGACGATGGAGGGAGAGGTACAATGAGACAGAAGGACGAATGAGAGAGCAA
>CAODLS011995749.1:0-11748 GCA_948243855.1 Flueggea neowawraea
TCAAATCAAACTCCAAAATCATCCACACTCATCATCCAAGCTTATGTCTTAGAAATCAATGACAACTCATAATCAATGGAAAATTGAAACCCAAGCTCACACGTGCCAAACGTGTGAGATGTTACATACTTCCCCCCTCAAGAGAAATTTCTCCTCAAATTTCCACGAAATATAAGCTAAGGATCAATAAACATATGAAAGATACTTTTATTTAAAATCTAACAATGCACTCATAACACACTAACTCATATGAATCCCAAAGATGCAGAATGCTCATACTTAATATGCATATGTTGGATGCTGAAGCTGAAACTGAACTAAAGGTACTGACCTATACCTTAACTGAACCAAATAAATGTAGATATATACGTCATATCTCATCCTCGGCCTCCCAAGTGGCCTCCTTATCAGAGTGGTGCCTCATGATCACCTTCACCGAGGCGATCTCTTTTTCCTGAATCTCTTGACCTGATGGTCAATAATCCTGACAGGAACCTCCTCATAAGATAGATCGGGTCGAGCCTCAACCGATTGTGGTGACAACATATGCGACGGATCAAGGACATACTTCCTCAAAAGTGAAATGTGGAATACAAGATGAACATAAGCAAACTAAGGTGGTAGTGCTAACTCATATGCCACGGCTCCAACACGTCCGATAATCTCAAATAGACCAATGTATCTCGGACTCAACTTGCCCTTCCTCCCAACTCTTATAACACCATTAATCGGTGATACTTTGAGAAATACATGATCTCCGATCTCAAACTCTAAATGTTTACTCTTTGGATCAGTGTAACTCTTCTGACGATTGTAAGCAGTCTAAATCCGCTGTTGAATTAGTCTGACCTTGTCAGTAGTCTCCAAAATAAGGTTCGACCCTAAAGGCTCTCTCTTACTAGCCTCGGCCCAACACCGAGGAGATCTACACTTCCTACCATATAAAGCCTCATAAGGTGACACCCCGATACTCGAATGACACGAGTTATTACATACAAGCTTGACCAATGGCAAGTGAGAATCCCAACTCTCACCAAAATCCATATATCCTCTATAGTCTGACTCATACGTTCAGACTGCCCATCGGTTTGCTGATGAAAAACTGTGCTGAAATCCAATAGATTACCCAACTCCTCCTGTAGTTTCCACCAAAACTGTGATGTAAACTGAGGTCCTCTATCAGATACGATAAATACCGGCATGCCATGTAGACATACAATCCAGTCAACATATAACTTCGTTAATCGTGCCACTTCATGCGTCGTCTTGACAAGGAGAAGTGTGCTAACTTGGTCAATCGATCTATGATCACCCAGATGAAGTCGTATCCATAAGATGTCCTCAGTAACCTGACTGCAAAATCCATCATGATTTGGTCCCACCTCCACTCTGGAATGGGCATCTGCTGCAACAAACCAGAAGGACATTAGTGCTCAAATTTAACCTGCTGACAGGTCAAACACCGACTGACAAACTCAGCTATATCCTTCTTTATCCCTGGCCACCAATAGGACTTTTGAAGGTCTCGATACATCTTAATGTATTCCGGGTGTACAGAATATATGTGAGCTATGACCCTCAGTCATAATCTCCTCACGTAAGCCACCAGAAGCTGGTATCAAAAGATGGTACGCATAACCTCAATCCAAACCATAGAACTCCAAAATCATCAACACTAAACCCAGGTACCTTAGACAATCTAACTTTCTCAATCAAACTCTAAATCTCAAAATCCTCCTTCTGAGCCTTTCGAATCCGATCTAACAATACAGGTCACACCTCAATGACCAAGCAATGCCTCAGAATCATCAAATTGCTACTCAACTCCATTCTCTATCAATCTCTGCCACTCCAACACTATTAGTCGTCTATCAACTGTGATGTGAGCCAAACTCCCCATCGACTTCCTGCTCAGAGCATCGGCAACCACATTAGCATTACCAGGATGATAGGATATTGTGCAATCATAATCCTTTAGCAACTCTAACCAATGCATCTGCCTCAAGTTCAGATCTCGTTGCCCAAAAATGTACTTCAAGCTTTTATGATCAATTAAGACCTCGAAGCTCTCACCATACGGATAATGCCTCCAAATCTTGAAAGCGAAACAATTGTTGTTAACTCTATGTCGTGTGTTGGATAATTCTGTTCATCCCTCTTAAGTTGTCTTGAAGCGTACGCAATCACCTTGCTATACTGTATTAACACACAACCTAAGCTTACTCTGGATACATCATAATATACCTCAAAACATCTAGAATCTGATGGTATTGCCAACAATGATTTACTAGTCAAACATTCTTTCAACTTTTGGAAACTCTCCTCACACCTGTCAGACCATATGAAATTAACTCATTTTTGTGTCAACTGAGTCATAAGGGTTGCAATCCTAGAAAAATCCTAGATGAACCTCCTATAGTACGCGACCATCCCCAGAAAACTCCAAATCTCTGTAATGGTCTTAGGCCTCTCTTAATAGAGTACTACCCCTATCTTCTTCGGATCTACCATAATCTCATCCTTGGACACCACCTGTCCTAGAAATGCCACATGATCAAGCCAAAATTTGCACTTTGAGAACTTCGCATGCAACTGATGCTCTCTCAAGATTTGCAAAACTTACCTCAAATGGTCCTTGTGTTCCTCCCTACTCCTCAAATACACCAAGATGTCATTGATAAATACGATGATGAAACGATCCAAGTGCGGTCTAAACACCCTATTCATCAAATCCATAAATGTCTCTGGTGCATTGGTCAAACCAAACGACATCACTAAGAGCTCATAATGACCACACCTAGTCCAAAAAGCTATTTTGGGAATATCTTCACCTCTGATCCTCAACTGATGATATCCCGATCTCAAGCCGATCTTAGAGAACCACTGTGCACCTTGCAACTAGTCAAATAGATCATCTATCCTCGAAAGTGGATATTGGTTCTTCATTGTTACCTTGTTCAGCTGACAGTAATCAATACACATAGCAAGGTTCCCATCCTTCTTCATTACAAATAATACCGGAGCACCCCAAGGTGAGACCCTAGGTCGAATAAAACCCTTTATCCAACAACTCTCTCAACTGAGTCTCTAACTTCTTCAATTTTGCTAGTGCCATCCGATACAGTGGGATCGATATCGGATTAGCACCCGGCTACACCACAATCTCAAACTCAACCTCACGCTCAGGCGGAAGTCTCAGTAACTTCTCGGGAAACACGTCAGAAAACTCTCATACCACTGGTACGTCCTTCACTCTCAACTTGGATCCATAAGTCACAGTGAGCACAAAAGCCAAAAATGCCTCACACCCACGGCAAATCATCTTCTCTGCTTGAACTGCTAACATGTATCCCCATACCACACTGTTTCGCTCACTCTGATAACAAAACTCACTCTGACCGAGCGGTCGAAAATATACCTTCTTTGCAAAACAATATAAGGTAGAATGCCAAGTCGAAAGCCAATCCATACCAAGTATCACATAGAACTCGTCCATGTCTACTACTGTAAGATCGGCAGTCAACTCATGCCCATCAAAGGAAATCATGCAACCTCAAACCTCATAATCGACTGTAATCTTGCTACCCAAAGGTGACGAGACCTCTAACAATCTATCTAACAGATGCACCACTAACCCAACATGCTTAACAAAATATGGAGTGATAAATGAATATGATGCACCAGAGTCAAACAACACACATGCAGAAGACCCGAAGATAGATAACGTACCAGTCACCGCAGCATTAGATGTCTGAGCCTCTTGACGAGCCAAATGATATACTTATGCCTGACCTCTTCCAGTCAAACTACCCTGACCAGTCTAAACTTGACCACTACCCAGAGTGCTCTGCCCACAGCCCCTAGATCCTGCTGCGCCTCGCCCTGGACTTGCACCCACTGTGCTTGAACCTCCACCCTTAGACTTACTAGCCTGAGGTTCTATGCCTAACCTGCAAGGACACTAAGCTATCATGTGCCCGGCTAGCTGTAGTAGAAACAGTTTCCCAGTGCCTTGTTGTATGCACTAGGGTGCCACTTTCCACACGTATCACACTGATA
Organism: Flueggea neowawraea; assembly: GCA_948243855.1. Taxonomy (NCBI): domain Eukaryota; kingdom Viridiplantae; phylum Streptophyta; class Magnoliopsida; order Malpighiales; family Phyllanthaceae; genus Flueggea; species Flueggea neowawraea. Next base: position 4,060 of record CAODLS011995749.1, read on the forward strand.
CAATAAACCTCTACCTAAACCCCTTGAAGTTTGACCAACGCTCTAACCCCTAACGAGTCCAGCTGGCTGCGCCACACTGCAACTCTAAACATTCTGACTAGGCCTCTAACTCCTAGTGGAGTATCGACGTCTCTGATTTGAATGGAATCCCTAACCACAACCTTACTGGCCTGTAAAAGTGTTCTTCGTCTTTGCTTTCTAAGACTCTCTTGGATGTCTCTCATCCATATACTTCATACCTCGGGCAGACTTAGCAACCTGCCTCATAATACTCAATCCAAGAGTTTCCACTACTCTACTAATCATAGGACGCAGACCGTCCAAAAACATCCTCGCCAAAGCCTCCTCTCTCTAACATTGTAGAGGTGCATAACTACTCAACTTCTTAAACTTCTCCTCATACTCTGTCACTGACATCCTCTGACCCTGACAAAAATTATTGAACTCATCAGCCTTTATATCCTTAATACTCTGAGGAAGGATAAATGTGATGAGTTCATTCTTGAACTCGGCCTAACTAATATATCTTCGAGTCTCATAACCCAGCCACTATTGTGATGCTCGATCATCGAATAAGAACATGGCATGTCTGAACCTGTCAGCATCATCAGTGATGCCACGTACACTGAAACATCACTCTACCGAGATAAGTAAATGGTGAGGATCCTCGCCCATCTTGCCCGAAAATCGAGGGGGATAGAGCTTGAAGAACCTGTCTAAAAGAGTATCACCCTGACCCGTCGTGCTATAGGTGCAGCTATCAGAGCTGCTGTTTCAGCCACCTCAGGCTGAGGGTTAGGTGGTACTATAGGTGGGGGAACGAGTGCCTCAACAAAAGAGGGGCTGACTGATCTCTAGCTGCCTGACTGGGAAGATTCCTCTCTATGCAATCAAGAACCCCAGCCATACATTCTAGCATCTCAAACTGAGCGATAAATGACTACTGTCGAGGCAATGGCTGAGGCTGAGTCTCAAATACTAAAGCTGCGACCTCTGGCACAATATGTGAACCATTCTGGCCCTCCACTGACTGACTAGCGGCCTCCTGAGATCGACGCCTAGTGGTCTCAACAGCAGCGCGCCTAGCTGCTGATGTAGATGTTCGCCTAACGGCATCTCTAAGTCTCAAGTGTCGTCGATGCATATCTACAGATAACATATAAACAGAATGTATATACAATTTCAGATTACAAATGTTTGCCGCAACATCATTAGAATATTTAAAATCAGAAAGATATAGAGCCAAATCAGATAGACTCGATCAAGAAAATCTAAGCTCCACAACCGTCTCAAACTTACAAAACCAGGCTCTGATACCACCTTTGTCACGACCCAGAAGGTCCATGACCCGCATATGAGGTGAACATAACTGGAGGCATAACTCATCTCACACAAGCCTCGGATATGCAAAACTTAGTACCCAACATTCACGAATATTACAAACATTTTAAAAAACATAAGTTTAATATAAAATGTGAAACATTTATAAATAGGCATCATATATATATATATATGGTAAAACGTATCAAATTATAAAACATAACGAACTATATATCAAAATACATAATATATCAAAGTCAAATAGCGACAAAACCTATAAACCCATAGTATCTCGGTGTGGAGCTCTTATACATAATAATTGAATCTTGAACAAAATGGTACTCATGGTCTCTAAGGATGATCCTCACAGAGTGTAGGAGGTCTACTGAATACTGTCTACAAAACCACCTGAAAGGTTTGAGGAAGGGGTGAGTAAACTCAGTAAGGGATAACACTCCAAATTGGCTGATACGGGCCTCACAAAGACCATTTTTGAAAATATTTTCAGAAAACTACCACATGCACGTATATAATGAATATAGTATGGTATACAGTCGTATACTTAAACATATATAGGTAGAAAACTGTTTTCAGAAAACGTCCGCAAACTCAGCAGACAGCACATGAACAAGCGAGTAGTTATGTATAACATAACTAACTAATAATAGACATGGGACTAATAGATCTGAACTGAATAAATTTGAAAGAGGATAAATTTGAAACTCGTAAAATAATGGGGGACTATGTCATCATATAATATCTGATCAGCGTGTTGCTCTGCACGCAGGTCACCACCTACCTTGGTGATTGAGCCTTCACAATGGTATATGAAAGGTTATGGCTACTCCCACAACACAAGTGTCCCGGTCAAACTGAATATACTAATAATGAGTATACAAGCATGCATACATATCATATAACATATTGATATTATACTAAATAGTACTGAACATTCGGATACAAAATATATACATAGTCCAGATATTCTTTTTTACACATAATCAGATTTTACGAATTACTGAACCATTAACTAGTCAATTTTACAGATAATAGCCTTATACATAAAAAAACATATAGATTCATAAAGACACAGCCTATATGTTTGAAGCTGCTACGACATCCATCTAGTATCCAGCAAAAGACCGAATTAAGTACTGCAGGTGGATGGACGGTCACCACAAGCACACGAAGCTGAATCAAACAGAACATATTATAAACTTATGAATGATGACTGTGACAATACTAGTATGATATGCACATGAATGACCCGAAACCCTGACATTGACGAAAAACCTATTTTGGACGATTATCTAACACTCTCGGCCTAAATCCCGAACCTTTGAAAAATTACAGAGCAGTTCTCAAACTTATGCAATATTATAATTGGGTCCCCAAATTATCAAAAATTACATTCTGGTCCCCCAATTTTCCATAATTGTACTCAAGTCCTTAACTTTCCTAAAATCATTCCTTGGTCCTCAAAAATATCATATTTACCCTTAAACCATCATATTTATTCATAATAATAGATTTCTCCTCAAAATTATAGATTTGACCCTAACTTTCCAATATTTACAAAAATGGTCAACTTCCATACCGACCATCCAAAATTGAATTAAATTGCATATTTCAACTCCTCTCAAACTTATGCAAATATTCTCTCTTGTGGTAATTGAATTATTAAGATGACTAATTTGATTGATCATTAATAATTCATGATTTTAATAGTTTATATCTTAAATATAATATAAGACATTATCCATTAATGCAATGGGCTTTTAATATAAATTACTTATTATTATTATGTGTTTAGGTTATATTATTATGTGTAACATTATTTGACCCATGTATTAATAATAGAGTGATTTATCTAATAATAATGTATCATGCAATTAGAAGCCCAATAACCATTAATAGGTCTAGTAAAATTCGGCACACTATACTTATGGGACAAGAAAAATAAAACCTAGTACACATGTGATTAGGGTTTTGCCACACACTTCCTATTTTGTAGGAGTTTTTATTCTTGTGTGACAAGGAAAAATTTGGCACACATATGACTAATTAGAAGTCCATGACTAATTAGGAGTTCCTATTCTTGTAGGACAAGAAAGGGAATTCGGCCTCATTAGGGTTTTTATAAGCTTATAAATAGAAGTACACCCTTGTTATATTTTCCATGGCCAAGCCGAATTTGTGAGTGGCATAAATAAAAGAGAGAAAATTATTTTTGAGAAAAATAGAATAGAGATTTTAAGTGCTAATACACGCCTCCAATCCAAAAGGGTTTGTTTGTGTGGATACATTTAAACACGTTCGCGTAAACGTGAGGAAAGAAGATTCGGGTTTTGAAAACTAAAAGCAACACCAACACTCCATTCAGCCATACACTCAAGCTTTGGTCTAAGGTAGAACCATTAACCCTAATCGTATATGTTGATGTGTATGGATCCTTGGTCGAATTCTAAGTTAAAATTTTTGTTATTTCGGTTGCGTAATGCTCTTATGAATGTCATATTACTAGTTACAAATTCCAATATTATCAACTTACGTTAGAGTGTCCACAATGTACATTAGAGAGTTCCAAACTACAAAAATAGCATTAAATGCACTCCAACGGTTAGTTTCTCTCTTCCAACGGTCATATGGCATGGAAATGCTACAAATACATTAAGAAAGGGCAGCGAAAGTGTGGATGATCATATACTTTCAAGTCCCAAAAACCCCCCAAAACACCAAAATCAGGCTATAGAGAAGATTAAGAGCATCATGTCTACACAATCAATTTAGCATAGAACTTTTAATTTTTGTAAACATTTTGTATACACTTTGAGAGTGGGGAAAGGTTTATTGTGAGCCTTAGAAAACAACCTTGTAATGGTTTTAGAGGCATGAGTCGAAATCAACCTTGGGTAGTCTTTAGAGAGGTGAGCCGCAATCAACCTTGTGTTGACCTTAAAGGTGTTGAGCTGCAATCAACCTCTTTGTAAGATTTTTTTAGATTGAGTCTGAATCAATCATTGTTATTGTGAAAATCCTATGTAAGACTTAGGTAGTGGAAGTAGGCTCGGTTGGTCGAGCCTCTATAAATTTTGGTGTTGATTTTTCTCTCACTCCAGCTAGCTTCTGCTCTCTCAACTCAATCAAGGCATGAGAAGAAATTATCCTACACAAGTAAGCATGCATGTATACAAGCTACTCATCAACATACCAAGCGTCCCAAGCTAGCAAAAATCAAACTCAAGGCACTCTCTAGAATCTAATACAATAAATTATTTATTAAAGTCAAAAACAATCGACATATGAATATAATACATGTATTCCCTTCCCCAAAGAATGTCTAATCGAGATTAATGCATAATTAGGCAACATCCATTTCAATATTTATGACTTACCTAAAATTGATAACAAATTTCAAATCCATCAATTTCCACAAATAACAATTCTCCTCCATGACTATTTTATTACTTCAATTCTCTAAATAATAAATATATCAAAATCTCAAATTTTCACCAATTCTAAAACTTTTTTCTTTCAGATTCTTGAATCTAACATCAAAGTTACATTCTACATGCTTTAATTAATAAATTTAATCACTCCAAATTATCTTTGTACGTAGACTTTATTACATGCACATAATAAAATCCAATATTTTTTTGAAAAATTCTATTGTGATTTAATGGACCAACATATTTCCAAGAACATAATAGAAACTAACTCTAATGCTTAAGAAAGTTTTGAATGAAAACCCTTACCCTAACAACTAAAATTCCAAAATTAATCTAACACATCAAAATCCATAAAACTTCAAATTAGAAACTTCATCCATAATTTTAATTAAAACATATGACAACTAGGGGTTTTTTGAAACCCTAGCCATTGTCTACCATTAGACAGGTTGATTTATAGCGGTTGGCAAAGAGGAAGAATAACACTCATACCCTTATAACATATATTCACGTAACTCTAATAACACATATCAATATAAGCATAATAATGCCAAAGAAATATCAACATATTCAATCTGTCAATATCATTACATTAATAATATCATAGTTACACAATATATAAGACAAGACAACTCTATCAGTTAGATACAAAATATGATAAGCCATTGAGATCTCATCCTCAACACCCTATATGCATATGTGTGATGGAGAGAGAGAGTGATTGCGGCATTCCGACCTCTTTTGCGTACGTGTATCTACAACTCTAAAAATTGGCTCAAATCTAGCTTTCGATACCTAGGAAAAACATTGCACTTTATATGAGTCGTAACTCAATTAGGAACCCAACAAATGACAAGCAACATATAATCAGGTACTATATATACACAAACAACTCAATACAAAACAAGTAAAACATATACGTTCAAGATATCAATAAGAATGTAAAGATGTTCCATTTATTCGGTAATAGCCCAATATGTCAAGTATAGCCCCGGGTTTCCAATATAACAGATCTCAAGGATCTTTCCAATACCAATAGAATTGACCAGAATGTCTGATCAAATAAATCAAATAAATCGTTGGCCAGCCTAATATCGTAGAATGGAATCTAGAGGTGGCTCATACGAGTTTTGGTTGCGCATAGCACTTAGTTCCATCTACTTTCTCATATAACCAATATTTCCAATAGAATTGTATACACCTGAACAAATGGGTCATACCATTCCATTTAAGTCATATGCATTCAGATACAATACTTATAAACAATATAGCACAACATAATTTTTTGATAGCTCAAACAAGTGTTCAACTCATAGGCATCAATACTTTAACATATCACATAATATTTCATCAACATCACATATTCAGTTTATAACAATAACACGTAGCAGAAATCTCACACATCTCATTTCGACTAATAACATCGGCATTATAGCAGACAATATACGATAGAGCACAAATAGCACATAAGGGTTCACTCACAGAACAAAAACACGTTCCAAAATCCTAGCTTGCCTCTGGAATATCTCCGTAATGCTTCTCACCTAATACACATAATCACATAATTTCCTTTCAATACAGAATGCGTATGTGCAGCTACATGGATGCAATGCTCAATGATGCACGTTCTAATTTTTGACAATTCCAAATGCACTTATACATATATATGGAATGGTTCAAGACATTATCATCAATTTTTAACCCCCTAATAGGCGTATATTATTTAGTAGCAACTGGTGTGGTGCAAATCTAGCCTATTTACGCATTCTGACCAGTTCGCATTATTCTCTCCCGTCGACTACCAAATAAACTCAAATCATTCTCAAATTTTAACCACATACACTAAACATATAAGGGACTGTGTATACCAAAAATGAAACCCTACATCACTCAAATGAACTATATGCATAAATTAGACCGTATTCATGCTAATTTAGCTAGTGATCATTATACACATACATAGGCCCTAAAATTTTACAGACATATTTTGGACACATAAATAAAAAAAATTTATGTTTTACACTTTGGCTAAATCCATTTCTAAATGCCTCAAAACAGCAGCACAATAATAGACTGAAATCTAAATGTTAACAGCCTCATCTATCAGTTCATATCTCTATATGTTCAAATCGTGTTCTAATCTATATCAAGCATTTAAATACATGTTATAATGCATAATAGACATATATGAATGAATAGAAACACCTACCACACTCCTAAGATGCAGATGGTGCAAGAACCCAGAAATCAAAAAGCCTAGCTGATGTGCTTCTCCCTTCCTTGCTCTACCTCTCCTATCTTGTTTTCTCTCAATTCAGATATAAAAAAGTGCAGACAATGAGACCTGAAAGCTTACACTTCGTTCTCTAACCATGAGAAGAAATCTGGTTAGGTGCCACTATTAGATTAAGCCATATTGCACCTATTTGACACATGTTTCATGTTCCTTGCATGCTGTTTACACCTGGCATCCACTAATTATTCTAATTTATTTTTTTAATCATCCACTTAGATTATTTATACAACAGTCCTAATGTGTTTAAGAAATTACCTACTCAGTCCTCTCTCTTAATAATTCCACTTTTGACCCCCGATTCTGTTACAAGTAACCCTTTTTTTTTACTCTCATAACCCCCTTTAAAATATTCTAAAACTATCTAGAACATGTATCAATAATATACGCAATGCCCAAATGAATGCACAACTATGTATGTTATATGCGATGATGCTCGTATGTATGAAATGTTGGTTATGGTCGTGACAATTCTCCCATCCTTCAAAGAATTTCATCCCGAAATTCAGTACCTAAGTTCGAGAACAAATACGGATAAGATCTTCTCATATTGCCTTCAGTTTCCCATGTTGCTTCTTCTATTGAGTGGTTCCTCCATAACACTTTGACTAGTGGAATTGATTAGTT
>CAODLS011995978.1:0-11130 GCA_948243855.1 Flueggea neowawraea
CTCAGTGAGGGATTTTGATGTTGCGGTCAATGCCCTTTTGACCGGGCCCATTTGTCTGATTTGTTAGATGCTCCACACACCGGATTTCTGTGGGTTTTGTTTAGGTTTTTGATATTTCAAATGATTTAATTTGAAATTAAATCCCGCACTTAATATTATGTATGATTTGTTTTTAATAAACAAATATTATATTTTATTTGTTATTCATATTTATTTAAATATGAATCTGGGTAGAAATTCTGTACTATGAGGCTTGTGCGGAATGAGCCGGGCTCCCATAGACGGTTCATTTCATACGCCGGTCGCGGTCCCTGGAATGGGTCGTGACAAAAATAATTCTTTAGATGCAATCAATTTTTTCTTATCAATCCAAAAAGTTTTTTTTAATGATTTGTTAATATTTATATGAATAAATTAATTATTTTTAGGCAATGAAATTTGGTATTTTCTCTCTTTATTGTGAATTATAGGATGTTTTAAGTTTAATATATGACTTATATTTTGTAGATGTCAATTTTTTTAAATGAAATTTCTTAAAATTTGCTATCAAATACAGAATGGTCTTATTATTAACGTATTCAATATAATCTCATTAATGAGATGAGATATTTTTTCTTAGAATAAAAAAACTCAAACACCATTAGTATTGTCGAGGCCTTCAACTAATAAATATTATAAAGTATTAGTGGTGTACTAGGTAACTATCACTTTCCAAATCCCAATTAGGGCCAAAATAATTAAGCCCATTTTCATCCCTCCACAGAGAGCCTCTCTTATTTTGGGCCTAACCCAAACCCACTTGGCTATTATCCTAACATTTATCACTAATCACTCGCTTAATAAGCATTATCAAACCCTAATTACACTCCTAAATCACATTTGATCACGTGACTTTGTCTTTTCATTCCATCGTGGACCAACTCCATCTCCTCCACCACCGCTTCTGTTTACAGGTATCTTGGAATGTGTTTTGTAAATTATTCTATTCTCTCTTTCTAAATCCACTACACCCATACCCACAAAGATCCAAAAACCCTACAGTAACACACTACTAAAAATATTATTATTGTTCCATAAAAATTGATTATTTTTTTATTTATATTTATTTTAATATATAAATTTATTTTTTTAATATTAATAATTATGTCATATTTTATTATATTATTTCTACTTAAATGTATAATAAATTATGTTATTAATTACTATTAGATAATTATAAAAATATTTTTTAAAATTTTTAATAAAATTAATAATTTAATTAATTTTTTTAATTTATATAAAAAAATATATTATAGTCTATTTTTATAGAACAAAAGAGTACAATTAATCTTATTACAATAAAGAAAAAAATAACGGGATAAGGTGCAAATTTACCCCTAACATTTCAGTGGAAGTTAAAAAATATCCCTATGGTTTTTTTTGTCTCAATTCTGCCACTAACATCACAAAATTAGCCCATGTTTGCCCTTTTGTTAGCCTCTCCAGCGCATGTGGCACACGAAATGATTTCCTCCGTTAAGTTTGTTGAGTTAGCTCCGTTAAATTGAAACGCGCAAGACATTAGTTTAGAAAGTGGCATGTAAAAACAAATCCAACATACCAAAACTGAAAGTCAAAATCAAAAATCCAAAGTCAAAATGAACCAAAAAAACAAACCAACATTCTCAATTCTCAAACCTCTTTACAGATCTGTCTCATTGAGAATAAAACATAATAATAAAAAATGAATTCTTTTGTCTCTAAGTTTCACCCTCTCTCTTTTAAACTCTCAAACTAAAATCAAAAAATAGATCTCTCTTAAACTCTTATCAAACCTTAGATGTGGATTTCTCTATACATCTCATCATCCTTCACACCACTCTTTATTCGTCTCATGATATAAATCAAGTGACACAAGCTCCTCTTCTATTTAATGATTTATCAAGTGATACAAGCTCAATCTCAAAGAAAAGAAGGCACTTATGGGTTTGTTTAGTTCGTCATTTCATCATTGATCTCTGTTTATGTGGAAGAAAGTTTTGTTTGTTAACAAGATCCGAGTTGAGTTTTTGGATATTTGTGATGGGATGTTCTTTGCATTGTTTTAACATTTTAACTCCCAAATCATCCAAATTTAATGGAAATGTTCGCTTCGTCTGCCACGTCTGTTGGAGAGCCTAACAAAAGGGTAAATATGGGCCAATTTCTTAACGTTAGTGGCAGAATTGAGACGAAAAAAATCATATGGGCATTTCTTTACTTCTGCCCAAACTTTAGGGGTAGAATTGTACCTTACCCTCAAAGGAAAAATCATTCTGGCGCCAAGTACGCGAACACGACAACGTTAATTCGCGCGTAAATCCTCAACACGACAAGAAAACCGATCCCACTTTTTATGTTCCTACAAAAAAATAAAACAATACCAATAACGATAAATTAATAATAGTAAATTCATCAATCAAAAAGTTGTAACCTGGTTACCAGCCTCCATATCCATTTATTCCAAATTTTGATTCTTTCTTGATTTCTTGATGATTCGCAAAATATCCATCACGCTTTCGTGTGGGAGATCTCTTTTCTTTGACCTTAAAAGCTATATACATATATGGAGTTACTGTTATATATACCTGTTGACCTCTGAAAGCGTGTCTCAAACAAGTCGGCGTGTCTTTTCTTGCTTGATTTATAATAAAAAAACTTGAGGGTGATGTAAAGATTGTTTCTTTTTTTCGGTATAGGAGCAAGAGAAAAGAACCCAACATCGGTTGAAGTTATTGGATATTAGACAATCAAGATTCGATATTTCTTCAAGAAAAGGTTAGTTTTTAGTTATATTTTGCAATAATCAAGTTCTGTTTTTTTTTCCCTTCAGATGATAATTTTAATGGGTTTTGATTATTGCGTGTGCTTTTGTTAAAGTAGTAGTAGTTGTTGTTGTTTAGCATGTAATGGGAATTCAATAGTGATGTTCTGTTTCAGTGGCGTCTAAATCATTGGTTTCTGGGTTTGTTTTTGATGTGATGAATTGAAAGATTGTTATCATTGCAGTTGATGATGGTGTTTGCGGATAAGTTTTGGCGGTGGATTAATGTTAATTGTTAATTAATTTGTGAATTGGAACTTTTGGTAATGATGGATCCTGTGTTTTGTGTTCTATAATCTATGTTTTACTTATTATGCTTGCTTTACTCTTGTTTCTATGCTGTTCTAATTATTGTCTACCAAAAACAGCTCTTTTAATAATTTGGTTTCTGCATGTTGATTGCCCCTGCAAGGTTGCAACTTTACTATTTTGTATTCATTGGAGTTGGAATTGAGGGATTCTAGAAGCTCCTTTTTGACTTCGTGGATTGTTCATTTTTCGTCTGTTCACTGATTCACTTATTTGCCTTTTATTTTTCTTTAAATTTTTCATCTTTATTAGTTTTCATTTTTTTTACTTGATTCTTTTTATAGATTATACACACGGTCCTAGGAAGTAGGGTTTCAAGTTTTGAGGCCTTCTCCATAGTAAATCTAGCTTGCACCCTTTTCTGGTCCTCCTTAGGCTTAGATTCCAGTTCTTTTATTTTTTAATAATTTTGTCACCTGTCTCTGGCCTTTTCGACTTTCAAAGATCTTTTGCTTCCTGATTCATCCTTGCCAAATTTTCATAATCATTTAGATAACAATGGTAATATAGAAATAATTCCAGGAAGCAGGATGTATGGTTGCATTGCAGCAAATTTTCCATATTTGGTTGCCAATGTTTGTTGTTTTGCTACAAGCATTAACTAGGATGAAGTAAGCTAAATTATTTGCTTTCTGTAGAGATTTGTTGTGAGCAAAAATGGAGAGAGTTACCAGCACATATGTGATTCATTTTTGTTCATCCTTCATAATTTAGCATTTCTTGTTTGAATATGTGTAGGTGTGCTATATCTTTTAAAGCTTCCTTGGTTCATCAAGTATTTATATACAGTAGTTGAAGACATAAATGGAATCTAAGCAGCCAACTCGAAGTGTTCTTGCAAGATTAATGGGCCTCGATGAGCTGCCACCATTGCAGCCTGTCCAAAAGAGGCAAACAGTGCTTTCTGACAATTATCTGCAAAGAGTTGCTTCTATAGGTGTCAAAGAGAAACATGTGGAATGCCATTCATTTAGATTAAATGTGGATGAACAGAAAGAATACTTAGACATTTTCCGGCTGTTAAGAACGTCAAAGAGAGCCAAGCACAATGTTAACTGGGTTAGAAAGAGAGGAGCACAGTTTCCATCTGATGCAAATATAAGCCAGAAATCTATGGAAGGAAAACCTGTATCAGTGAAGGAGAAGAACATTTCAAGGTCAAAAGTGGATGTTGCTGATTTGAGGACGTTAACTTCCATTCCGGCTACCAGGATTGTTCTTCTGAAACCACACCTGGGAAAGTTGGACAGTGCTGAAACATATTCTTCTCCATCTGCTGGATCTCACAAGTCTTCTCATTCAGAAGTTAGAAAGCATAAAGGGATACTGAGTCAACAGATTTCGGACAATCTTGTGGAAGTGGACAAAAGCAAGAACCAGGCCACTGGCATGGGGTCTTTCCGGCCAAGATCTAGATTTTCAAAGGAAACAGCAAGAAAAATGGGAAGCATTTCTGCAAAGACGCCTCAGTCCAAAGTTATTGGGGATAAAATTTTTGCTGAAGACTCTACTTCGAGAAAACCTTCGTTGCATAACTTAAGTGACTTCAAGAACAAGTCTTTTTGTTCAGAGAGGCCGAATGGAATTGAAAGATGGACAACCCAAAAGTTTCAGCAAGTTGATCTTTCTAGCAGGAGAAAAACTATGCATGAAGAGCTTCCGATTGATGATGATGGTTCCATGACAATAAATTTAAATGATGAGCGCAATGTTACTCCCTTAGGCACGTGGAGTCCTGATGGCTGGCAGGATGGGCATGCCAGAGATTTGTCAAGATCCAGATCTCTTCTATCAAGTTTTGATCGATGTGCAAATCCTGGTACCAGGACTAGTCATGAGTGTCTCCAAACTGGCAGAATTAAGTCAAGAAAGCTAGATTTCCAACAGAAATATGGTTGTGAGGGTAGAGAGTCGGTATTTTCTGCATCATCTGGATTGAACACGCAAGAAACCGTAAAATCACAGGATGCACATGAGAACAAAAGCAGTTATAAGAATTCATTTGAACAAGTGAGTAGCGTTTCCTCCATTGATGCTGTAGCTGCACAAACTGGCATTTTGGAGGGTCCTTCTGTAAATCATGAGCAGTGGGTGTCAGCAAAAGATGATCATCCTGCTCTTTCTCTGAATATTTCAGTTCAACAAGTTGGATGTTGCTCTTCTGTCTTTTTTGAATTGCATCTTTTTCAATGATGGGGATCAACTTTCTTGAACCTGCATTTGAATTTGTTTGGAATTCCTAATTGCACTTATTTATCTGGCCTTATTTTGGAAGAGAAGAAAATGTTTAAAATGCCTTATTTTTATTCTTTTCATAAATTTAAACTGGAAAAAATAATTCCTTAATATTATGCTTATTTATTAACATAAGCATATATTTGAGAACTGATATGGTCTGATTTCTGTAAGCATCCCTTGTTTTACAAGCCATACTTTTCTCAAATGTTTCTTTGCTGATTTAATCATTCATTTTTTTTTAATTTTTCCTAATGCTCTGAAGTTCGAATGCTCATTTGGCACTTCATAATATGTTTTAGGATAAATCCAACGCAGGCTCTGAGGAAGAGTATGTTACATCACATTACTCCGGCATGGATCCAGAGTCTCCAATGAGCCTGGAGGAGATTTATCAACCTAGTCCAAATTCAGTACTGGGACCATTATACGAAGAAGAGACGTTAACTAGCTCGGATTGTTTTAAGAGCGTCAGTGCTTCTTTACACGGTTAGTGAGCTAAATGGCATTGTCGAGCGCACAAGACCCACTTTCTTTCTCATGGTGGTCCTTTACTTTCCGGATTTTATATTTTTAATTTCTATATGCTTTAATCAGGTCTTGAAATGCAATTAGAGCTTCTCAAATCAGAGACATCAGAGACATACTCAGAAAGATCCAGCATGGTAGTGTCTAGTGATGATGATGACATTGGAGGAGGCTCTGTAAGTGACCCTGAAGACAAGGAAGTTATAATGAGACCATTTGAAGTTGAAGAGAGCAGAGATTTTTCCTACCTAGTGGATGTTTTAATTGAGGCAGGTTTGCATAGTAGGAACCCACAGCTATTCCTCGACACATGGCATTCTCATGAAGGCCCAGTAAGTTCTTCGGTTTTCCAGACCCTGGAGAAAAAGTATGGTGAGCAAATATCATGGAAGAGGTCAGACAGGAGGCTTGTATTTGATTGTATCAATTCAGGGCTGATGGAGATATTACAACCATCCATGGGTGTGCCAGTGTGGGAACAACCTGTAGCAAGAAGGTTTAGTTCCAAGAATGGTCAGGTGCCGATCGAGGAGGAGCTGTGGGTGTTCCTAGTTAGCCAGGAAAAGGAAGCAGTTAAAAATTCCGGGCAGGTTCTAGGAAAGGAAGAGAAGTTGTTGGATTTGGTAGAAGATATTCAGGATATTGGTAGAGAGATAGAGAATTCTTTGATTGATGAGCTGTTGGCAGATGTTGTTAGCATGGAGAATTTTTGAGAGTCGCTCTTTTATTTTTTGGCATATAGATTTTCAGATTGTCAAAACCGCAAGAGAAGATGGTTTGTTCATATTTTTTTCATGAACAGAACAAAAGAAAAGGAAAAAAAAATGGAGATAGGGATAGTGTTTGTTTCAGGCGTGGTTTTCTTTATTTTCTTAAACCACGAAAAGAAGGGTGTATATAGGAATTTTTTTTTGGTCTAGTGAGGATTGAATATTTTGAGTCAACATTCATTCTAGTTCGGAGTCTCATGCATCAAGTTGTTATTGTATTGAGTGACGAAAAAGAAGGAAGTAATCAAAGTTCAATAGCCGATGCCTTTTCTTTTTGTGAAAGCAGAAATTTTTAGATAGTTTGCCACTTTTTCACAGCTATTCACGAGAACAGAACTTCAATTCATATTCATGATGTAAACTTTCTGGGTATTGAGTCAATATATTTTTCAAGTTGCAGTGTATTCTATACAGTCAGATGCCCTATTTGTCTTCATATTATGATTGTTTGACTGGGTCCAAATAAGTGGGATCTTGTTTTAGTAGTTTTGAAAGCTTTAATATTCTTTCAGTGTCTTAACAGCAAGTTGTACTCTGCACTCATGGAAAGTTGTCCTCTCGTGAAGTCTGCAGTTTGAACTTTCATCATAAATAGGCAGCTCAAGCTGATAGGTCGAGTAGCACTAGCAAAATTTGATTAGAAAATTATAAGGAATTGATTATTTAGCTAAAACAATTTAGTGTTTGAAGCCCTCATGACTGCAATAAACACTGATAAACCAGCTACATGTTCTGAAGTAATGGAGTCTTTGCTAAGGTGCTTCAAGTAATAGATAAACTGTACTCTGGAAGATCTTGGCAGAACAAGTCAACTCTTTATTTCATATATGTGGGACTTAAATGTTGTAGTTCTGAGGGTTTCTTTTGCTGATGATGGCTGTTAAGTCTAAGTAAAACATAAAATATAGACTCTCTTACTGGTCAACTAAACTTGTCTCTCCTGCCCCAACCATTCCTCTTATTCCACTTTCTTGGACCTGATTTCTACATTCTTAACCAAAACACCAAAATTTAAAAAGACTACACCCCAAATCCATCACAACTCCTGTTCCAGAATCAAATCTATATATACTTGCACTCACAACCCCCTTTAATGCATTCAGAAACACACAAGAACAACAGATTCTTCAATTTCATTACCTTGGTTGCCTCAGTTCTGTCACATGTGGAAAACAACCGAATTCTCTCTTCCACTGCCTTTCTTCTCTTCCTTATCCTCGCCATTGCACTCACAACCTCTGCGCGAATCCTTGAACAGACTGTAGTACCTCCAGTGCCATTAACCACACCATTGGCACCCACACAATCTAATCCTGGTGGGGCTGCGACCACTAGCGCGGCGGCGGCCACGGGACCTCCTGATGACCATACTTTAACCTTCTTTATGCATGAAATTCTTGGTCGATCAAACCCTTCTGCTAGAGCTGTAACTGGTGCAGTCAACAACCCGGCAGTCAACGGTCAAGTCCCATTTGCCAAACCAAATGGTGCAGTCCTTCCTGTGAACAATGGAGTGCCACAAAACAACAACAACTTGCCTTTCCTTACTGGCCTTGCTGGCACCACACAGAATGTGGTACAATAAAACTATGGAAACAACAACTTCATCAACAATGGAATTAACTTTCCAGTCACCAATGGAGGCCAAGTTCCATCTGGGTCAGCACTGCAATAGCTCATGTTTGGAACCATTACAGTCATTGATGATGAACTAACTGAAGGGCATGAGTTGGGTTCAGGGCTTGTTGGGAGAGCACAAGGCTTCTACGTGTCAAGTTCTGTGGATGATAACAGTCAAACAATGACATTTACTGCAATGTTTCAGAGTGGACATTATGTTGATAGTATCAGCTTTTTTGGGGTTTTCAGGACAGCTGTGTCCGAGTCTCAGCTTGCTATAATGGGTGGCACTGGAAAGTATGTGAATGCTAAAGGGTTTGCCATTGTTAAGACCATTCCTGGAATTGGTCTGCATGAGACCGATGGTGTTAAGACACTGCTGGAATTTACTGTGTATGTTAGCTACTAAATTCGTTTGTGAAAAATTAAAGGGTAGGTTTTAAGGATGTTGTAATTGTGCTCAAGTTTCAGTTCTTTAATTTGAAAGAGCTGTGTTTGTATGTTTCTGAATTTTCTATTGCAAATGAAAAATAAAATTTAATTTATATTATTTTAATTTTATATGAACATTGGAGCCTGATTACTGCTTTCTTTCATTGATTATAATTGAAAATTTTGATTGCCAATCATTTGTAGTGGATTAGAGCAATCATTTATCAATAATACTTATTGCTCTTCAAGTTGTTTGATCAGTCTAATTAAAATAAAGATATAATATCACATCTGCGTTAGGTTTGCTTAGTTGAATTAGCTCAAATATAGATTGAATTTTCCTTTTAAAGAAAAAAAAAGGTGATTAGAGCAATCTTTATAATTGAGAGTAAAAAAATACGCTGACTAACTCTATAAAATTGTGGAAAAACAAGAGCAATCGAGTTGTAACCTGAAGAGCATAAATATCATTTGGTTACAAATAAATGCTCCTTTCTCTACCAGTCAGATGCAGCCCAATGGTTACGGAGTGTTGAAGATAGTCCTGGACGACAGCTGCAGGTCCCAGACGACAGAGCCTCCAACAGCATCTGCAGTGCCAGACGACAAGGCCATCAGGCGAACGACAGCCTCTAGCTCACACAGTTGATTATGATTTCCTTCATGTTTTAGCACACACGGCTTGGTTCCTAATTTCTCTAGGGTTTACAGACTTATTGTAATTGTATAAATACTTCACTTAATCAATACAATAGTGAGCTTTTCCATCAATTTATTATTTTTTCCAACATGGTATCATAGCCATGAACCCTAATCCTCAACCATAGCTCCAAAACGTAGTCATGGCTGCTCAGCCCAATCAAACAACACTTATTGCAGCTCCTTCTGCCTCTTCTTCTCCTCATTCGACTCACACTTCTTTTGCCATCAAACTTAATGGTAAAAATTATTTGGCGTGGAAAACACAATTTATTCTTATTCTCAACTATCAAGACTTGAACCCTTACATTAATGGAACTGAGCCACCGCCACAAACCATTCTCAATGAAGCACAAGTTGCTGATCCAAAATCCAGCATATGATACTTTGTTTAAGAAAGACCAGTTGTTGCTCTCATGGTTTTTTTGCTCTCTCACTGAAGAAGTGCTTGCTTATGTTATAGATCTTCATTCTGCCAAAGAAGTTTGGGATTCCTTGGCTCAAACTTTTGGATCAGTGTCACAAAATATACAACTTCAGATTCACATCAAACTTCAAGATTTAAAAAGGAATGGCATGTCAGTTGCTGTTTATCTGCAAAAGGCCAAAGCATTGGGAGACGAATTCAAATCAACAGGACGCCCGCTTACATCGGCTGAATTTAATGCCATCATTTACAGAAATATTGGCAGTGAATTTCACTCTATTATCACGGCTCTCAATCTCCGTTCAGAACCAGTTGCTTTTCATGAATTGTATGTGTTGGAGAATTTTTGGTTTATTGGAATGGACAGCGGAAGCGACTTGAGAAGAGAGATAGAGGAATCAACACAAGGATTTATAGTGGTTCGGTCAACCTTGCTTACATCTATTACCTAAGTCTCACTTAGGCTTTTCACTATCGATGATTGATTGCGACTCAATCCAACAAGGCCAATACACGAGGTTGATTCCGGCTCAACACCTCTAAGACCTCACAATGTTGTTTTCTATAGGTTCACAACAAACCTCTCTCAATGTTGTTTTGTACTTAGGTTCACAAAAAAACCTCTACAATGTTGTTTTCTATAGGCTTACAACAAACCTAACTTACACTCTCAAAATGTATACAATTGATTTACAAACAATGAAGCTCTATGCTAGAGTTGAGTATTTGAAATTAAAAGTTGAACTTTGATCTCTAGCTTGAATTGATGTTTTTCTTGATGGAAATTGATAGGAAGTTTGGGTATATGATTTTTGATGTTGTTCTACACGTTCTTGGTCTTCTCTTAATGTATTTATAGCCCTTTGAATCAATATGACCGTTGAAGAGAAAAATATAGCCGTTGGAGTCTGTTTAAAGCTGTCTGCTATTGTCTGTGACAATCTCATGTACGTTACCACAGTCTAACGTACGTTACCTGACTTTAGCTCCAGCACACGTACGTTAACATTACTTGACGTACGTTGATCATAGCAGATTCTCAGTTCACGTAAGTGAATAATAACTGACGTACGTGACTTTTACGTTTGTACCATCCAGTAGCTTCTGTTAACAATTCGAAGCATCTTGCGTACGTGAAATTCTATCTCACGTATTTGAGATCAATATGACGTACGTTACGTTTTACTCTTGCGTACGTCAATGAACACACACGTACGTTAACTTCGTCTGACGTACGTGAAACGTGCTTTAGAAACAATTGGTGGCTT
>CAODLS011996072.1:0-16040 GCA_948243855.1 Flueggea neowawraea
GTGTCACAATGACTTTTCCAAAGCCAGGGGATGATGGGTTTGGCCTGGTTAAGCAAGTGAGGGACTCAATTAAAAGCATTGATCAAGAATATGTGAAAATGCTCAAAGAAGGGAATCATTCATTACCTGGAATTTATGAAAGAAAAAGCTGAAAGTTTCGCTAGAGGTGAGCTTGTTTCACTTAATTTTACTAGTTTATGTAATTTTCCTCTATATGAAGCTGATTTTGGATGGGGTAAGCCTATGCGGGTGGGGTCTCCAAGCTTGACTTTCAATAATTTAGTCGTTTTTATGGACTCTGCGTCTGGTGATGGTATTGAAGCATTGGTGCACTTGACTGAAGAGGACATGAATAAGTTCAAAGAGGATGAGGAGTTGCTTGAATTTGTTGCCCCTAGCAAAGCGTAGAACACAAGTGCATATATATGTCTAATTATGATCAGTAACATTTTGTGCCCAAATAAAAAGAATTGTAAGTAGCTTGTGTTCAATTAAGAATAAGGTCGACTTGTGATCTAGCTCGTCCCCAAGCCAAAAAACTGAGTTGATCTCCTGTTTCAAAGATTGCAAGTGTTTATACTTGTATGTACCTAGTTAGTGTTATCAATTAAGTAGTGCCGAAGAAGAAAGTAGTAGTAGTAGTGTTATCAATATGTAATGTCCAAGAAGAAAGGAATAGTAGTGTTATCAATATGTCTTATAATAGATTAAAGGTGAATACAATGTTGTCAATTACGTAATCTGTCATGATGATACGTTTTCTTCAAGTATCTTTTGTTTATCTGTGCAGTGCATGGAAATCAGGTTTCTTGTACTCTACCTGAAATTTCCACCCAAATAGATTAAAAAAATGTTAGATAACGTGAAGTTGCTGGACGAGTACAGCAGTCTCTCTGACATGAACATGGCATATATTATATTGGTCAATTTTGGAATACTCCTTCTGGGTCATGAAACGAATATCCCTGTTTTTCCTTCTTGATGGATAAATATATGATCATCTAATTAACGTGGCCGAACTAGGGCCGGACCACATAACAACTCTCAAATTACAGAGGCTAATCATATATCTTTAATCCATTCTAATGCGTAATTAGTGATTATAATTAGGACTGTGTACGAGCAAATTGAATATTCGGACTGAAAAGAATCGGAACTGGAACCGGAAAAAATCGTTAACTTTTGACTTTTTCAAAACTAAACCGTCCCGAAATTTTTATTTAGTATATTTTTAGATCTTAAACAATACATGTATCGAGAACCATATCTAATCGTACCGAACCATCCCGAACAGAAACTAGTACCGATATATTTATATATATAAGTTTTTTCAATTTACACCAAATCCTTACAATCCATTCTTTTAGATCTTTTAATAGAACCATATTTTTTTTATTCCACTTTTTTATGATTAAAAAATTTATACTACATGCTATTGTTTTTTTTTCAAAATAGGAATGAGAATCTTAAATATCTCAAGAACTAAATATTGAAGTTATCAGGGACTTTGATTATATATTAGTGTAATTTGTTTGTTTTTTAAGACATAATTATTGAAATATTTTTATACTTAGATTGAATTTTAGTGAAGAAAAACCCCAATATCTAAACCGTCTTAGTCCCATTTTATCCATACCCAGAATCTCCGAATTTTTGTCCCGAACCGTTCCGAATTTTGGGACAAAATGAGATAGAGATTTTAGTTATTTGGAATGTGACTGAATCTAACAAAAGAAGAATCTCCAAAATTTGGGACGATACTGAAGATTTACAAATCTCCGAACAGAACTAAACCGTAAACATCCCTAATTATAATAGGGTGGCAATTTTCGACACAATGACACAATTATAAAGCACGGTGATTACTACCGTACAGTGAACAAAACCAAAAACAGCCCTCATAGAGTACCTTCAATGGTCATCAGGTCATAAAACTTTCAAATTCTACAATCTGTTGTTTATACAAAACATAAAATTCTTGGGACCAATGATCGTTAATCAAGGATGGTCTACTTTACACGGCAGGTCGTTCATGTTGATGACACTTTTGCAGATCATTCATTATAATAACACTTAGAACATGAATGATAATTAAGTATGCTACGATAGAATAAAATAATTGAGGGTTTTTGTATTATATTGAAATAACTGAGAATTTCTATACTTGATCTTTAGTTTACCTCCAAATAACATTATTTCTAATTTTCTAAACTATATTTATAGTTTATTTGTATTGGGTCTCTAGCACTAAAAACTCAAAAAGTCGGTTAGCTACACTATTTTTGCTCTCAAACTATTTCAGATGCACTCAATTCCTCCCCAAACTTTTAGGATCATGTCTACTTTCTCGATTAGCACCATCATCAGGTGGTTTAAGTTATGAATGCATGCAAAATTGCAATTTAAATAATCAAGCTCGTACATTTATTCTGGATTGGGATATCTTTTTAGTACTACATTTTATTGATGATTGTCACGTTCCTGATAGCCAACTAAGCTAAAGATACACCAGGATTCACGGTAGCATAATGAAGCTGTTCTTGATCGGATTGCACGGCGGTCATGTCTTCTTCGCTCAGAGTTATCCAAGCTTCCATCCCGTTAGCGTCCTTAGTGTCCATTAAAATAACAGCATTCTTGAATGGCATGGTGGCACTGCTCAGCAAAACTGGCTTTCCCCATCCGAAATCAGCCTCGTACAATCCATACTTGCACCAACTCGCACAGCTATAAATTTCTTCCTTGTTACTCTCGGCCATGTCTCGGAACTCTTTCACGATCCCACAGATTGCTGACGAAGAACCCTCTTTAACTCTTCTCATAAATTTTCGCCGAATTTGTCAAGCTCTTTCCTAATTCTTCTTACTAAGCTGTGCAATTCTGTTTTGCCGTCCTCTGCTCTCGCCAGAATGAATCCTACGCAGTTTCCTGCATAGTTTTCGGGTAAGGGTAGAACCATTCTTTTGCGCAAGTTCACGGAGAGAACCCACACGGATGGTTTCAGGTTTGGTTTTGATGCTGTTATTACACATTTCCAAATTAGTGCTGAGACTGATTCCCCCCGGGTTGGTTCTGATACTCTCGCACTGGAAACTCTGGCCTTTAGGGCAGCAATCTTTGCAGCGTCAAACACAAATCTTTTTGTAATGCATTCTTGTTGCTTTAACACGACTGAAGAAGGCTTCAGGGTTGCTGATAAGTCCACTAATGGAGAGAAAATGGAAGCACCAATGAACAAGGGACTCGCAAGTTTAGTCAAGTTCGAAGCGTTTGCAGCCCAGCACTTGATGAATGAAGACAGAGTAGCTGCATCAGCAACCTTGTGAGAGATACACACAGCGAGTGCCATCCCTCCGCAACCAAAGAAACTAGCCTGGACAAGCAACAGACATCCGGTTGCTGCTTTTCCGGATTCTATAGCAGCAGGAAGGAGTTTTTTCAGTTCCTCAGGTTCAGGCTGCTTCAGAAACTCTGTCAGAAGGCTTTTTACTCGTGTTTCGATGTATTCAACTCCATAATCGACGCATTCCACGAATGCATTGTCCTTGATTCTGCCTTCGAGAGGGTAAAACTGAGTTAAAGTTTTTGGATAGTGATGATTTGAGCAACTCTGATGTTTTGGCTTGATGGCTTGTGGAGTTGTAAAAAAGAACAAGTGGAGTGTAAGTGGCAGGAGCTAGCTGGTCTAGAAGGGAGAGATTAAGACTTCTTAGGCTAGCCGAAGCTGGAATGGACGGCTTGATTGTTGTTTTCCTGGGATCTCTACTTCTATGCCATAATCTATGGTCTCAAATAATTAGGACAAGAAAACCTTGAGCACTAGGCGATCTCGTAATGTTCTGATGGGAGGGCTTATAGAGTCGAGGCCAAGAAAATTGTCCGGACTCTATACAGTTGTGCTTTTGTTATGAGAAAGGTGGGTAGTCCTGATCTGCATGCAAATATAACAGTGCAAGATTTTCTATTCTTTTCTGTTGTTTTTTTTTAATTTCTGTTACTTTAATTTATTCATATAATTTTACCACGTACCACGATTAATAATAGACATTAATTTTGATGTGGCTTGGAGTTTGGAGTAATAAAATTGGGCTTAATTAGCTCAAGGTTTTAATACATAAATATGCTATTAGATGTAAACATAGAGTTAATTATGTCACATGTCAATATAAACATTTTGATTTTAATAAATAAAAATACCAGTTTCCTAATTGCTAAAATGCCAATATTTTTAATATTTAATTGTCCAAATCATATACTTTTAATCTTTAACTAAAAAATATCACATTTGATTAAATAAAAATCAAAATTCTCTCTCATTTGGTCATTTTTTTCTTGCTCCTCTTTCCTCACACTCTCCTTTCTCTCTCATCCTCTCCTCCTCAATCTCATCCACGAAACCCTCCGCCTCCGCCGTAGTCCTTCGCCGCCTCACCTATTTTGTTTCTCTCTCTCTCTCCTCTCTCATCCTCCATTTCTTTCTCTCAGTTTCGTGTTTTCTTCCCTTCATCTCTTCTCTCATCACCGTCGTTCGATCTCTTCTTCTCTCCTTGGTCAGGTTTGGTCAGATGTCTCTCGTCGAACTCCTCTCTTCGACACTCTGTTCGTTGTTTCGCGAGCGATGGCAGAGTGCAATGTGGCGGCGGTGGTGGAGTGCACCTTGGTGTGAGTGGCGGCTAGGGTGAAAAAAACCCTAGCTGTTGCTTTTGAAAAAACTACTTAAATGCCCTTGGTTTTAAAAAATAAAAAAAAAAAGTCTTTGTTATTCATTATTTAATGTCAAAAAACACTTAATTTTTTTTTGTTTTTTCAGGTTATTTTGCTGATTTTAATTAATTTTTGTTGAAATTAATTTTCTATAGGGGTGAGTTTTTTGAATTATTTTGATTTTATGTAGGGACAGATGCATTTGGATACTCGCAGATATATTTTGGATACTCACGGATGCATTCAGATACATTTAGATATATTTGGAGACTAGAAAATTATATAAAAATTGAATTTTGGATACATTTGGATATTATAAAAAAATTATATAAAAAATTTAGATTTGGATACATTTTGGATAGTATCAAAAACAATTGTAAAAATTATATTAAAAATTCTAATTTTGAGGAATTTAATTTAAAAAATATTATATCCAAAAAAATTTTAATCAAATTTTATATAAAAATTGTGATTTGGAGACATTTGAATACACTTGGATACATTTGAAAATGACAGGATACATTCTGAAAGATCAGATGTTTTCTCCTTTAGAATTTGGATAATCGCAGATACATTTATATACTCAAGGATACATTTAGATACATTTGGAGACTAAAAAATTATATAAAAATTGAATTTTGGATACATTTGGATACTATAAAAAAATTATATAAAAAATTGAGATTTGGATACATTTTGGATAGTATCAAAAAAATTGTAAAAATTATATTAAAAATTATAGTTTTGAAGAATTTAATTTAAAAAATATTATATCAAAAAATTAAATAAAATTTTATATAAAAAATTGTGATTTGGAGACATTTGGATACACCTGAATACATTTAGAAATGACAGGATACATTCTGAAAGATCAGATATTTTCTCCTTTGGAATTTATTTTGTTTGCAAAAAAATCAATTTCTTGTGAAAATATCTCGATTTTTCGTGAAAATGGCGTTTGTCAAATTTAGTTTGTCTTATTTGACATTTTCTATGTTTGAAAATTTATGTGGCATTTATCAAAATCTAAATTTTAATTTAATATAAATGTTAAATTTTCCCATAAACATATTCTACAACAAAATTTGATCAAGAATTTGAGATTTTTCCGCAAAAAAATCGCTATATTTTAGAGAGAAATTGGTCTTTTTCATGGAAAAAATAAATTTTAAGGGAGAAAAATTCTAATATTTCAGAATATATCCAAATATATCCATGTGTATCTAGATGTATCCAAATGTCTCCAAATTATAATTTTTTATATAAAATTTGTTTTAATAAATTTTTGATATTTTTTTAAATTAAATGCCTCCAAATTACAATTTTTCATATAATTTTTACATTTTGTTCGATAGTCCCCAAAGTTTATTCAGGTCTTAATTTTTTATAGTATCCAAATATATCCAAATTTTAATTTTTATATAATTTTTAGTGTCTAAATATATCCAAATGTATCTCGATGTCTCTGAATATATTAGTAAGTACACAAATGTATCCATCCATGCACAAAAATCGATGTAATTCAAAAATCAACCAAAGTCAATAAAAATAACCTACATAAACATAATTAAATTTTTTTCTCATTTTCAACAATAACTAAACAATTTTTCTGAAATTTATTTATAAATATTTTTCACATTAAAAAATAATAGAAATGACAAGACAAGGGTAGAAAAGTAAAAATACTGAAAATGAAAAAAAAGAGAGCAATAGCTAGGGTAAACCCTAGCCGCCACATGTCCTACTGCAGTCAAAGACAGACTCGACCAAGACAGAACCGGAAAATGCCACCAACGCAAAGGGACGACGTGACGGAGACAAAGGGGTGAGAGACACGATTTGAGAGCCGACAAACTGAGGAAGCCGAGATGCGAAGAGAGAGAATGACTGAGACGACAGAAAGAGAGAGATCACGTCTCGAGACACCAAAGAAGCGGTGGATGAATCAAGATGCGAATGCGATGGATGGGGAGGACACGACGGAGGGAGAGGGATGCGATGAAGGGATATGGATAGACGCAGCGGACGACGACAGAGGTATTTATGGTTTCTAAGGAGAGGAGGAGTGAGAGGGAAGAGAAAAGAGAAATGAAGAGAGAGAAAAAATTAGACAATTGAGAAAAAAGATTGGTTTTTATTTCAAGGAACGTGGCATTTTTAAGATTAGATTTGAAAACATTAGCATATATTAAAGCTACAATTAAAAAAATTGTATTAACCTAACTACTAAACTTTAAGTGTTATTTGGCCAAATCCGTATATTAATTTGGGCATACCACATAATTATCACAAAGAAGAAGGCCTTCCTTGGACAAAAAAATTTGTTGTATGTGGGCCTGATAAGATGGTACAGTTCCGAAAATAAATCTTTTTGGAAAACCAGCAAACTCCCAAGTTTTGTGGCAATTATAACATCAGTCCCTAGTTTGTTAGAATTTGCAAATAGTCCCTAAAAGTTGCTATCAGTTCCAAAATTTCGTGTCTTTTTCTCTTTCAGCTGCCACTTAGCGAAAATCTTGGCTACGTCATTGATTAAACATACATGGTTATATCAATAGAAATAAGAAAAATAGAAACCCACCACAAAACGAAAAACATATTGAAGACGTCAGAAATACGCCATTCGTATCAACCAACAGATTTTTCACCTCGAATACGAATCCCATAGACAACTTTTGATCAAACTTGTTGCTAATAAAACGTGTCGTTCGTGAACTCATTGTGTCGTAGCTCATTGATTCCGAAGAAGCGTCGCATCATTGTGAGTGAGACGATCCCAAAGGCCTAGCATGCCGCCCATCGTTCAGAATCGCCGCCAAAAAGCATGCCATTCATGTTAAAGCCATTGTTGAACGTGATCAATAGTTGTGGAATGAGATCTGTCACCAGTTATGTCACCTTTAGGCGCTCGCCACTTCTCTCTCCGACGAAATTCAGATCATCATCACCATCGTCGACTACATGCCCTTGCTGTCAATACTTGACTTTTCCATCTTGTGAGTTTTAAAGGTTTCAAATACATTTCCCGCTCGACAAAATCAATACCATTCATGGAGACAACTAAATTTTAGATTGAAAAAATACATTAAAATTGAGATAATAAATGATTATAGAATTAAATAAATTTAGAAAACGATAGAATTTAGAGCTATTAAAAAAATACATTAAAATTATGGTGATGATGATAATTGATGATGATATAATAATTTTCTCATAATATGTTATAAATTATTTACAACCTATACAATGTTCTTGTTATATTCTAATATTTTTCAGAACTTTTATTTCGTCTCTCACCTAAACCTTGCTACTTATTTAGTGTGTTCCAACACTATCGAAAAAACCGTAGAATTACCTAAACTTTAGTATTCTTGGATAATTTTTTGTTTCCTCTAAAAAATTTGTAGTTACTGGACTACAATTTGTTTATTTTGGTGATCTGCGCAAACTGAGAAGGACACAGTATTTTAATTCTCGCATGCATATTCAATAATAGTTGATCAAACGATCAAATTTCCTGAGTAATTCACAGGCAATGATAGGAAGGTCAACAAATAGATCACAGAAACATCTCAAATCAATATATGAATTTTTCCAAATTTGTGATAAATGTCTCTTTAGTTATTTGATAAGTGTCTCTTTAGTGACAAATTTGGAAAAACTCCCAATATATATATATATATATATTGATTTTCTCGATATGATTTTGCTATACGTTAAGTTGAATTTAAATGATTGGCATGTGCATTTTATTTTTATTTTTCTTCTAAATATACAACAAAAATTGAGAATTTTTTATTTGGTAATACATATTATATAAAATTTTATATTGAATATAATGTTATGGTCAAAAATCTGATTCACATTTTCCACTAAAGAGACATTTATCAAATAATTAAAGAGACACTTGTCACAAATTTAAGAAAACTCTCTAGTTATTATATATATATTGATTTGTATCAGGTGATTTAAAGTTGACTGGTCAAGTGTCAATGTTTTAGTCTTTTTGAAAAGGGAGAATTACATACAAAAATTAGTGGTGATTTCATATTTTTTTATCAAATTAAGATAATTTTATTTATATTGGCTTAATTCACTGTATGCATACACATTAAATTGATTAATATTATAATATATGAATTAGAATATTTTATTTTGATGAATCTATATACTTCTTTAGGAAAAAAGAAATAGCATATTTAATTTATAAAAGCATTATGATTAAAATTATGAAATTCATAACAATTTCATAAATAATTTGAAATATTTAATACTTATAGTTTCTCTTAGTTTGTCAATACTTGAATTTTTATTATTAAAGTACTAATTTTGAAAATATTTTAAAACAAAAAAATATATTCTTTATTAATTAAAATAAAAAAATATTATTATTTATCATGCTTAATACAAGTATTGCGCTAGTGTTTACAGATAAAGTTGTAATTTTAGACCTATTTACTAGAACAAGGCTTTTTATATTCTTGATGGGCTTTTAACAGTCCTATAATCTACGCAGAATTGCAACTTTCTATGGAATTAAAATGTCAATTCCACGAAACAGCACCCCTTAAAATTGAATATGAAACATTAACATCAAAACTGAAACTAATATAAAAAAAAACCATTTTCTGGAAATTTATGAGAAATTGAGGCATTATCATTAAAAATTTAGTTTTTGCAAAATATTCAGTAGAGAGAAAAATTCTCCCAAGGGTGTACAATAGATTGACAACTGTGGACAGATGTATACAAAATGTACACAATTGTGGGCAACACAAAAAATGTAATTTTTTTTTCAAAACAAATTCAAAAGCAATCTAATTTTTTTTGTCAAATATTCAAAGGTGTACAAGATGTACACAAACGTCTATAAAAGTGTATATTGGTATACACATGTGTATAAGCATTTACAATTTTTTTAACACATAGGTGCACAAGCGTTTATAACTTTTTAAAAACCTCATTTAATGAATTTTAGTGTTCAATCATGTCATTAGGCAACTTTAGGGACTTATCTTAATATTTGTCAATATTACAAAGACTAAACACATACTTTTATTGATATTTTTGTAATGGATCATGTAGTTACAACAGATCAACTGAAACCTTAGTGGTCACCACTAATATAATAGTCGACAAGATCAATTGTTGGTTCTACATCAAATCCAAATATCGTCGTATTCATCCCCACCATCTCTGATGGCTCCAGATCAATTCCTCCGTTAGCAAGCAGTTCTTCTCCGTCGTTGAGAATTTGTGTTTATCATCAGTCACGATTTCTGTCTCCACCATCGTTCATAATTTGTGTTTATCGTGTGTTGAACCAATAGTGGTTCATATTTGATTTTTTCTATGTTTTGATTAATAAACAAAACTTAGTAAGATTATTTTTAAGAAAGAAATAAAATTCAAGATCAATTGAGGCTAAGAAAAATGAAGAAAATCATGTTGTTAAATCTAGGAGTCGATCCATGGCATTTAGAAGTCGAATGATCCATGAAGAAATCAATTGGAGATGTTCTAGGACTTTGGTAGTCGACTAACGCTCTTGGCCAGTCGACCAATGAAGAAACAGAATCATCCACAAGGCTGAGCAGTCGACTAATGAGCTTGCGAGTCAACTAATAGAGCAAACACCTTAGGCAGTCTACTCATGGAAATGGGTAGTCGACTTGTGAATATCATGATAGCTCAAATTTGACTTGAAATAACATTCGCGTGATTTACAAGTCAAATCTTTCAAGAAAAATGGTCATTTAATGGATATATGACTTGGGTAGTCAATCGGCAAAGATCGACTAACCAAGAACACAAAAGTGAATCTGAACCTGATAGTCGACTAGTGACTTAGGTAGTCGGCTAGTGGAAGTTGTCAACAGAAAAAATGCTTCATGATTGATTTTCAACAGGTCTCTATACTATTCCAATAGTTCAATCAACTTGAAGGGTGTCTCAAACACTATAAATAGAGATTTGAAGGACAGAAATAATAACCAAAATCCTTATTATAACAATTCTTCATTTGGTGCTCAAAATTAACATAGTTTGTGGAGAGTTCGCTTCATCTCTTATTCTAAAGTTCCACCATCATTATGAGTGATTTGTAAACACTTTAAATATGTGTCAGGTTTGTTGTAAGCCTTTAAAAACAATATTGTAAGGACTTTAGATGTGCGAGTCTTGAGAGAAATCAACCTTGTGTTGGCCTTAGAGGTGTGAGCCGAAATCAACCTTATGGTTAGGCTTTTAAGATGTAAGCCAGAATGAACCTTGCATCCTAGGCTTTAGAAGTGTGAGTCACAGTCAACCTTTTTGTTGACCTTAGATGTGTGAGCCGGAAATTAATTTTGTTATAAGGTTTTGTTGGATTGAGCCAAAATCAATCATCAATATAATGGATTGAGAAATCCTAAGTGAGAAGTTTAAGTAATGAATGTATGCACGTTTAGCCGAACCACTCTAAATCGTTTGTGTTTAATTTTCTTCTCTCAGCTCTCAACAACTCAACTAAGAAGACCGAAAAATATACTCTAATATCGTGACATACCACATCACCATGTTGTACACATGTACATACTAACATAATTTAATAGTAAAAACAAACGAAACACTAATGCTCGGTTAAATTTGATACAATTCTTAAAATTCGATGTTTTTTTCAACATTTCTTAAAGTACAGGTTAAAGTTGATAAAAATTTCAAATTCGGGTTATGTTGATTTATTTACTATTTTAGGAATTAATGTAATGTACGTATTTAACCGACTTTACTTCCGTATCTTCTCGTTTTGTCCTCTACTGTAAAACCTTTCCACCTTGGGTCAGCCGTACACGGTCACACATCCGTTCCTGCTCTTCGAGGATAAGAAGTCGTTCAAGATATCGATCAAGAAGCTGTAAAAACAAGGACATCGAATTTATGTCCGGAGTACCTTAAACACTTGAAGACATTACATTAAATTCCATTTTTGTGTCTGTACCGATAATTTGTTCCAATATTGTCCTTGGTACGATAGGATCGTGACCAAAAAAATCAATTCAGTTTTTTATGAGAAATTCCAAGCAAAATTAGTTAATAAATAAATTATTTCTCTTGTTTGCTTTCCCATTTTAATTAAATATTAAATATTTATAATTAATATCTAATAATAATTAAAAATCAATTCAAAATTAAAAATAATAATATTAACAATTAATAAATAGTAGCTTTAAAATAATACTTAAATTTGGAAGGAGACTAATGTAAAAAGAGAGATTTCATCAAGGAAATTAAAAACCAGTCGAAAATCAATTAGTATTTTTCATTTTTTTAATATTCAATGGGTATTTAAATAGTATTAATTTGTATTCCACCCTAGAATATTAATCAGTATTCACCTTAGCTATTCTATACATGATTTTAAAGTTTTGTTTTCCGATCAATATCCAATCCTTTGGTATTTAGTCGATTTCCAAACAGTAATCAATCGATTTCCAATCAAATCCTTAGAATGCTATTTTGGTATCCAAACTTTATTCAAACAGTATTCAACCAATTTTTCAATCTTTATATTTTTGGTATTGAATCAAATCCACAAAATATTATTATTTTGGTCTCCAATCAAATTCATAAAATGTTATTTTGGTATCTAAAGAATATTCGACCAATATTCAATGTTTATCTAGTTGGTTTCCGTTTAGGTCCATGTAATGTTATCTTAGTATCCAAACAATATTCAACCAGTTCTAATATTTATTATTTTGATATTTAATCAAATTCATGAAATGTCATTATTTTAGTTTTCAAACAAATGCATGAAATGTTATTTTTGCATACAAACAACATTTGAATGGTATACAATCGGTATTCAACCAATTTCATGTATTTTTATTTCGATATCTAAGTAGTATTCAAACAACAGTCAACTGGTATCAGATACCTGAATTTTCATAGTGGTGAGAGTTCCTAGTGGTTAGAGCGTGAATTACATGCGTCCGCACACTACAAGGGACACATGACACGTGCCCACACGTAAACGCAAAAAATTGCCTTAATTTATGAAACTTTGGTCCTAAACTTGTAAACTAATCAATTGGGAAAATTACTGTAATTTCTAAAAGTTTAGACCCTAGATGTGTAATTGGTCCAAATTCTCAGCCCAAACCCTAGTAAACATATATGTGATATATTTGTTAGTTTATATGCAAATTGCATGAGTTTACACAATTTTAAAAAGATATTTCAATTTCTCTATTTTTTCTCTAGTTCATCAAACAAATTTATTAATCAACAATTTGCTTCCTAAATCTACCACAAACAATCTTTCACGAATTAATTTTCGTTTAAAAAATTAATTACGAATGAAAGAAATTCAATTCTCACTGAATTCTTGTTAAAAATCATGGGATTAAATCACTCTCCAACATTTACACCTAAAATGATTTTAGGATTGTAAACAATCTATTACTATATAATAAATAATGAGTTAATGACATTGGCATTATTTGAGCAATGCATAATGGAATTCAGTTAGTAACTAAACAAATACATAGTTGAAAAAACTTTAAAGGACAATGAGATTAAGTTGTCTCTCTTGCAAATTTTAGTTGAATACTTTCATTTATTACCATAAACACAAAATCCTCTAAACAAGCAAAACCAACTCTATTTTTACATACCCCATTTAAGCAGCATCTTTGAACTTACAAAACTATATAAAATCCTGACGACGGTAGAAATTGGAGGACAGAAATAGGAGAGCCTTCTGCAAAGGCATTTAAATTCGCGGAAGCCTCTCATTTTCACTTCTCAAAGAATCATTTCTTTCCATGGCAATACCAATCTTCAAATCTTTATTCTTTGTTCCTCTATTGTTCGTCTCTTCCTATTCCAGTTTCTTGTTTGGTCCCAATGCTTACATTTTCTTCAACCAGAAGAAACTTTTAGGCCCTCATGAATTGTTCGGAAACCCTTTTGGAGACCCTAATGACTACAAGAATCGCAACATCCCGGACGATACTCCGTTTGTAAATATCTTCGGTCCGGTTCCTGAAAATCCTCCTAAAGCCGGTGGCAATGGAGGCGGAAGGAAGGGTGGCCAAGAAGGTGGTGGTGGTGTTATTGGAGGGTCGTCATGGGGTGGTGCATGGGAATTGGTGTCCGAAAAGTCTGGTGTTTCAGCAATGCATGCTATTTTGCTTCCTAAAGCAGGTAAGGTGTTGATGTATGATGCCACCATTTGGAAGATTTCAAAAATTAAGTTGCCTAATGGAGAGTGCCGTGTGCTTAACCAAACCACCGGTGAAAAAGATTGTTGGTGCCATTCTGTTTTGTTTGACATTAACACAGTACAACTTACACATCTTGAGGTATGAATTCATATTCTGTCATATTAATAATTTAGTCGTGTTAAGAACATGTCAATTTTATTTTCAATTATATAGAACTTTACAATAATCTAATTTTGATTATCACCAATCAATTTAAGTTGGTAGACATTAAGAATGTAAAACAAATCAATAGGCTTTTAGTTCACTGAGATTGGATTTAGCCCTCAGTTACGGTGTGAGAAAATTTTTATCAAGAAGTAGAAGCAACAGATTAGATTGCGTTTTAAATTTTCAACAAATCTTGGCCTCACACATTGTTAAAAGACGAAAATTGGCTTAATGTACCACACAATGAGGCGGCTTGAAATAACTTCATTAACAGACTTGTAGCGCCAAAGTTGTTGAATATTTTATGTAGCTCGTATCTCTCACACCATAGCTAAATTACTGGAATCAGCCCTAGCAGTGAAGGATTTAGAGTTCGATTAATGGTGAATTCCACTTTGAGTAATTTGGAAATATTTGTTTGAAATTTATGAAATTTGATTGATAAAATTGCAGCTTCACACGGATACATGGTGCTCGTCAGGAGGACTCACAATCGATGGAAACCTGGTGAGCACAGGTGGTTTCCAAGGTGGTGCAAATACCGTTAGATACCTGGAGGCGTGCCCCAACTGTAACTGGAGAGAATTCCCATCCGCACTTGCCGATCGCAGATGGTTTGTACGCATTTCCTATATTTACACAATTCTATTTTTAGTTGGTCGAGTGTACATTAATTAACTTTGGAGAACACATGACTCAGTAGTGAAAATATATTGAATTACACAGTTGGGCGGGCTCATAATCTAGCGGTATTAAAGTTGCCATCGAAAGTCAAAAAATCGATTTTCAGTGAGAGATTTAATATTTAAAAATAATTTATTGAAATATCCAACATACAATTAAAATTGTTTTCAGAATTTTTTTTTGACATAATTAAAATATGAATACAATTTCAACATTGTTTTTACAAAAAAATTGTCTATGGCTCTCAAGTGTCGGTATCTATAAGGACAAAAAAATATTTGTAGTCGTACTCATAACACATCAATCAATAGATAATTTTTATGAGTAAGAATATTTACTGTAATCTAAATAACAAAGTCTTCATAATAAGTTAAGGATGGATAATTCAATTGGTAAATATCAACCCTAAAATTATGAGATCCTGACTTTAAAATATTTGCTGGATGGAATTTTTAATTAAGTCTATGATATATTAAAAAACTCCACCTAATTAAATTATAACCAGTCATATGTTTTATTTAATAATGTTAATATCAGTATAATTAAGCTCATTCTCAGCATTCAAGGTACTCAACACAAGCAGCCTTGCCTGACGGAAGATTCATGGGAGGGCGTGACGCCTTCAGCTACGAGTTCATTCCATTGGAAGGACAATCCAACAAGAAACCATATTTCTTCAATTTCCTCAGACAAACAAACGACAAGGACGAGAACAATCTCTACCCTTTCGTCCACCTTTCCACCGACGGCAATGTCTTCATTTTCGCCAACAATAGTTCCGTCCTACTCAACCCTAACTCGAACCAAATCGTCCGCGAGTTCCCGGTTCTTCCAGGCGGAAAAAGGAACTACCCAGCTAGCGGAATGTCCGTACTCCTCCCGCTCAAAATCCATGCACAAACAGGGAAAGACGATGTAATCACCGCGGAAGTTCTGATCTGCTGAGGATCAGCACACGTTGATGCGTACTCAAAGACCGATAAAGGAGTGTTCTATACCACGCTTCAGGATTGCGGAAGGATAAGGATCACTGATAAGAATCCGGTGTGGAAAAGCGAATTGATGCCAACACCAAAAATCATGGGTGACATGATCATTCTTCCGACCGGAGATGTTCTGATGCTTAATGGAGCAATCAGAGGAAGCTCAGGATGGGGTTTCGCAAGAGAACCCAATTATAATCCAACCTTGTACAGCCTGAAAGCCGTCAGAGGACAAAGATTCCGGCAACTCGCC
>CAODLS011996183.1:0-16810 GCA_948243855.1 Flueggea neowawraea
ATTCCACCAACTCAATAACTTACTTGCTACAAACACGGTCAGTAAATTAAATTTCAAATTTTGTGCTTTTTATTTTACACTTTTTAGCTTTCCACCATAAAGGGAGTTCCGCTTTATGCAAAAACTGCTCATTTGTGATGAGTGCTCCCGGTTACTTAGAAAATCCCTTGTAGTAGTGCTTTGCATACTTATGTCCAAAGACAGCGGAGTAGATTTTGAGCCCCATGTACTTGTCTCGGTTTAGGTTTAAGCAAATTATAAGTAACCCTTCTTGAACTTTCATTTTAATTTACTTCATGAAAACCTATATGCACATACTATTCATGTTATTACTCAACAACCCAATAAATAGACCAAATGAGATGAATAAGTCAAAGCAAAAATTTTGATCATAGGCTCCAAACTCATGTTGAATCCGAAATAACAATTCAAATATCTAAATAACAGAGGCATATTAAAAATTCTCAACTATTCATCTCATTTGCACAAACACACAATATGCATCCCACAGCCACAATATCAAGAACTCGATCAAAATTAAAAATTTCTATAACCCCCACACTTAAATGTTGCATTGTCCTCAATGTATAAAATTAAACACAAATAGCACATGGGAAGTGAAACAATTAATGAGTTCTGGAACTTCCTTAAAAATAGGTCCATTGAAATGAGTCTTGGCGTGATCATCACCTAAAGATGTAAGAGTCCTACAAAATTAGACAAAACATCAAACAAAACAACACACTTAAACTAAAAAAAACACAAAACATAAAACTGAAAACCAAATGACGAAAGATAAAATAAAAATATTTGCAAATAAAACCAAACTTGGGTTGCCTCCTAAGAAGCGCTTCTTTAATGTCACTAGCTTGACGTCAGTATTTGTTTCCTTCATGGAGCTTTCTACGCAAGGTGAGGCACACTCTTTCCCACATCACCCATCCGCGTATCACATGGATCAACCTTGCTCTTCATGCGCCACACAAATTGGCACACCATTGCACATTTGGCTTTTGACTTTGGTGGCTCAATCGTCCTTTCCTTGGTTGTTTCCCCCTGAGTTTTCAGCTTTTTCTTCACCTTAGGTACCGCTTCATTAACTTTGGATCTTCCTTGATGGGCACCTTCACCACACTAGACAAAACATATTTTTTTCACAAGAGAACGTGAGTCAAAATGGGGCTTAACCTTAGAGTCCTTAATGTCAACACACTTACCCTCGACTCGAAGGGTTAACATCCATTCATGGACATCTATTATAGACTTAAAAGTAGCTAAACATGGTCATCCTAGAATCAATGGTGTTTCCAAATTACATTTCATATCAAGAACCACAAAATCCACAGGAAAAACCAAACTATCAATCCGAACCAAGACGTTCTCTACTATGCCCCTAGGATGCACAACAGACTTATTAGCTAAATGCACCGGCACCCTAGATGGTGTGAGTCTCCTAAGTGCAAATTGTCAAAAAGAGCATACGACATCACATTCACACTAGCACCTAAGTTAGCTAATGCATCATTAATATCAAACTATCAATAGTAAGAGGGATAGAGAAACTCCCTGGGTCCTTTAGTTTCGCAGGTAGCTCAGGTGTTGGTTGATGTTGCTCAAGCTTTTCTTCTTCATTCTTGGCTTTGACCACACATTGTTGTTGCTACTCTATTTTAATGGTCAACTTCTCACTGACACAAGTTGCTGCTTTGACTTGGTCTCTTCTGAAAAGCGCTGCAGGATGTGGGATTTGAGACTTGTACTCGCAAAACACTCTTTTCTGCTCAGTCTTAGGCTCCTCATCATCTACCCCACCAAAAAAAATAGCCTTGATGTGCTCCCTAGGATTCATTTCCATGTTTCCTGGTAAGGAACCCGGTTGCCTTTCAGATAGCAGCTTGGCTATCTGACCAATTTGACTTTCCACGTTATGGATACACACATCAAAATTCTGAATTGAAGCCCATTGGTTCATTAATGTAGTTTCAATTTAGGTGAACCACTTTTCTAAGGTCTCAATGTATTTTCTCATTAGCTCCTCAAAGTTGGGCTTCATTATTTGCTGTGGTTGTTGAGAACCAAGTGGGTGAGTCTGTCTCTGCTGATTCGCTCATCCCCATGAAAAGTTCAGGTGATTTCTCCACCCCAAATTATAGGTGTTGCTATAGGGGTTGTTCTGAGGATTACTCCCATGACCCACATAGTGCAAATTCTCCATGTAGTCTTGAGTCCCTTGATCATCAACATAAGCTACTTGCTTTGCTCCAGAGAATCCATCAATTCTCTTGCTCAGAGCCTCAACCTGAATACCTAAATTTGTCACTACATCCATACCATACACCCCTGGTGGCTTTGATGGCTTAGAACGTGTTGTGTGCCACTGATAATTATTCATAACCATCCCCTCAATCAATTCCTAAGTAGCCTCTGGTGTCTTGTTATTAAGGGTACCGCCCTACTGCATCAATCATTTGTCTAGTCCCATGGTTCAAACCATTGTAAAATGTTTGAACCTGTTGCCACATTGGTAACCTATGATGCAAACATCTCCTCAACAACTCCTTGAACCTCTCCCATGTATCATGGATAGACTCAGACTCAATCTGTGCTTAGGAATAGATGTCATTCCTAAGCTTAGTAGTCTTGGCGGGTGGGAAGTATTTTAGAAAGAACTTCTCAGCCATCTACTCCTGCAGAGAAGTCAGCCACTGCTTAGCTCATCCCCTCAATGAAAATGGGAATAGCCTCAACCTGATTGCATCATTGGTGGCCACATTGATCTTAAATGTATCGCAAATTTTAAGGAAATTTTCCAAGTGAGTATTGGGGTCCTCATCTTGTAACCCATCTAACTGTAACAATTGTTGCACCATCTGAATAATGTTGGGCTTGATTTCAAAGTTGTTGGCCGCAACAGCTGGTCTCACGATGCTAGACTTAGTCCCTGTCAAATTTGATCTGGTGTAATATGACATAGTCATTGGCTGAAACATCGGATTTACCTGAACAACCCGGCCAGGAGGCTGTTCTCTTGGAGTTTGATTATTACCTTCCATTGCTTCCCTTTCCAAGTCTATTTCCTCTGCCCTTTGTCGAATTCTGCTTTGAAGATTCTGAAGAGTTGTTCGTTCTATCTTAGGGTAGGCTCCAATTAACCCAGATGGATTTCCTCAGGTCATATACTAACACAAACCTGAAGAAAAAAATCAAACAAACCCAATTGTAATTCCGAAAAAAGACAGACAAAAGAAAACACAAAAAGAAACGATGAAATGTGAACAACAGAAATTAAACAAAAAAAATATAAACAGAAACAAAATAAAAGACAATAAAAAATGCCTAGATTAATAAAATATAAGCTTTGCTAATATCATAGACCTCGACAACGGTGCCAAAAACATGATATGTCGTAGGCCTATACCTAAAGACTAATGCAAGTGCACCTATCATCTATAGCTAGTGGACTTATGAGTACCGAGTGTCATATCCCATAGAAACTAAGAGTACTAGTAATTACCGTTCCCCATTATCTAGCCTACAAATTAAATGGGTGTATATTTAAATATAGACACACCGATACACAACAAAGCAACACGACAATAAAGAATGGAGCAATCAAGATAAACGTAGAATCCAGATGTGGAATCCACCTAGGACTACCTATGCAAAATCCTACCTCTTTACTAAGCAACTTGTTCATGCAATTGGACCATATGAATTCCTTACATACGTTAACCTCTCTATCGAGTTAGCTAACATCTAACGTCAAGTTCATTAACCGGAATCTCTTTGTGATTAAAACCTCCCACGTTGCATTAATACTGATTTATGAATTCCCATATTAAGTTTCGCCTTAATCCAAAAAATCTACGTCACCAAACTCTAAGTTTGCATGCAACTCCTTTCACTTATGAGCGATTCTAAACACATGACAAATCTCTCGATTCTCACGCATGCAATCAATTATCGAATCAAAACACCGGTGAAATCGATTCAGTAACAACAATAGATACATCATAGATGAGTCTCAATTCATGAATCAAAGCAACAAAATAAATAAACCCAATTCACCAATTCATCCTAGGGTTCATCACATATAATGTGCAATATTATTAGTCCATAATTGTAGAGAAAGAAACAATAAGATATAAAGGAAATCTAGAGAGAGAAAGAAAACTCATTATATAACTCTTCAATCTTCTGCTTAATTGTTTTGATCTTGGTGTTAATTTGCTCTAATGATGTTCCTACGCGATTACCCGACATTTTTCCTCTCTAATATGTGTTATTTTGGTGTCTAAAGTCAGCTCTCCTAATTAGGTTTGCGTTCCACGCATAAATAGCTCGTAACACCATGTTTAGGTAAGACACGGCCACGTCCGTGTCCAAGACCGTGGACCTCATTAATTCGCACCCCAGCTACACAAACGTAGGTTTTTGTTCATGTCTTGCATGCCTCTTCCCATGTCTTCACTGTTTTGTCCGTGTCTTGATTGTTTAAGGCTCTAGAATAGTACACTGCCAAGGTCATAGCTGTGACCACGGCCATGGCCCTCAAAACCGCCAAGCAACGAGCGTTGAAGCCTCCAATCGATGTCCCATGGCTGTGTCTTGCTATTTTATGACCATGTCTTCTCCCAGAAGCCTCAAATATCAACGTTTAGGCTCTACTTCAACTCGTTTTGTTTGTTATCATTAAGACATCATCAATTTCCCTGAAAAACACAATATAAAGCATCAAAGCACCAGAACTTATGACCAATGCTCAATTCATTTTTAAACCCATATGAATCCAACAATATAAATATATGTAAATGATTATTTATCAAGAGGCGATCATCATTGTAACAATGCCAGAAGTTAGTGGAAAATGGAGTTGAATTGTAGTTTGATGATTTAGGGGCATTACTTGGTCATATAAAAATGAGACTTGCTCTGTTAGATTAAATCTAAGAGGCTCAGAAAGAAGATGTTGTGATTCAGAGTTTGATTAAGAAAGTTAAGTCATTTGGTGTACCTTGATGCAGTTTTGATGATTCTAGAGTTCTAAGGTTCGGATTGAGGCTGTGCATACCATCTTCTGATGGATTACGCAAAGAGATTACGACCAAGGGTCACAGTTTGACATATTCTGTGCACTTGGAATAGACTAAGACATATCGGAATCTTTGATAGTCCTATTAGTGGCTAAGAATGAAGAAGGATATATCAAAGTTTCTTAGTCAGTGTTTCACCTATCAGTATGTCAAGCTTTAGCATCAACATCCTTCTGGGTTATTACAACAATGCCCATTCTGGAGTGGCAATGGAATAGCATCACAATGGATTTTGCAAGTGGGTTATCGTGGACATTCTCTGTGTATGACTCCATATGGGTCGTTATGGATCGATTGAGGAAATTGGCACACTTTCTACCTGTCAAGACGACCTATCAAATGGAAAGACTAATGAAGTTGTATGTTGACAGAATTGTATGCTTGTATGGTGTGCCAATCTTCATCGTGTATGCTAAAGGACCTCAATTTACACTATAGTTTTGGCATAAATTGCAAAAGGAGTTGGGTACTCGATTGAATTTCAGCACAGCTTTTCATTTGCAGAAAGATGGGCAATCTTAGTGCACGATTTAGAATTTAAAGGACATGTTAAGATTGTGTGCTATGGATTTTGGTGGAAGTTGGGATACCTATTTTCCTTTGGTTCAGTTTGTTTATAACAACTCATACCATTCGACTATCCAGATGGCACCTTATGAGTCGCAATATGGTAGGAGGTGTAGATCTCCTTTGTGTTGGGTCATGGCTAGTGAGAAAGAACCTTTGGGTCTAGATCTTATTTTGAAGGCTATTGAGAAATTCAGGCTGATTTGACAATGGATTCAGATGGTGCATAGTATTCAGAAGAGTTACGCTGATCCGAAGCGTAAACATCTGGATTTTTCAATTGGGGACCATGTCTTTCTCAAGGTATCATCTATGCAAGGTGTTATAAGATTTGGGAAGAAGCGAATTTTGAGTCTAGATACATTATCAGTCGTGTCAATTTGCCTCTGTGCATCTGATATTTCATGTTTCACTCCTAAGGAAATATGTCTCTAATTCGTGCCATGTTCTAGCACCATAGTCTATTGGGGTTAGACCTAATATGTCTTATGATGATGCTCTAGTAAGAATTTTCGACAAAAAAGTCAAGAGCCTCAAGAACAAAGAGATAACATCAATAAAACTCACATGGAATCATCACTCTTCTAAGGAGGCCGCTTGGGAGGCCGAGGATGCGATACGGTGCAAATATCCGCACATATTCTATTTTTTTTATGTATAGATTAGTACATTATGTTCTCAATCTCTGCATTTTTTGCACTGTTTTAATTTTCTGTTACATATCTGCATACCCGAGTTCAAGAGAGTTAGAACATTAGTGAGATCTTAGTTGTTTCTCGGTGATTACAGTGTTAGGGTTTGCAATATCATTTACTTTGGAGACTTAGATTCAATTCTGGTATTGAGGTATTAGAATACAATTAAATTTGGAAAATTTAGATTATTTCAGTATTTAGAGTTTATCCATAGTTCCTTTGATCTTATTGCTTCAAAATTTGATGAGGAATTCTTTTGAAGGGGAAAGTATGTAACATCTCGCCCGTTTTTGACCAAATTTTTTGTAGCAATCCGTTTAATTTTGATTCGATGTTGTAGTGTTAGAGGTGGTTCATGTGTCCATCTGTTGAGTTTTGGTGTTAGGTTAGTCTCGAGAGTGATGTGATTGATGAATCTAAGTTAAAAACACAATTAAAGTGTGAAATTATGTGCGTAGGGCATGTTGGAGGTTGACTACGTGCATTGTGGGGAAGCTACGCACATATATCATCATCTAGGTTGATTTGTGAGTTGTGTAAGCTATCTACGCACATTGTGGAGTGGACTACAAGCGTAGGCCTTCTTCTACATTAGTATATAACGTGCTACGAGCATACACGTGTGTTTTCTAGGCAGATTTGAGTGAAATGGTCCGTTTTGGTTTCGTTTATAAATACCCCCTTCCATCCTGTCTTCGTCATAGCTCACTCTCAACCACAAAAATTACTCTTCAACTTCCATTGCCTCTCATCACTTCCTTTCGATTTCTTGAGGTAAGCTCACATTTCTTTTACAACTTTTTCTTCCTTTTACACATCAAAATGAGATTTCATTAGCTGAAATGTGGCAGTTTTGGGAGTTGAGGCCGAATTTTTCTGATTTCTATTGCAATATGAGTTAGAGGATGATAGATCATGAAAGATTAAACTTAGAAACACTTGGATTTGGCTCAGAATCATGAGATTTAATGTTGTTTTGTATGAAGTAGGGTTTGGTTCGAGTTTGAGGGAATTCTTGATGATTTTGAGTTTTGTTTGATGAAATGGATCATGAATTTGAGTTCCTGAGGTTAATTTGAGTTGATATGCATGAATTGGAACATTGGGTGTTGATCAAAATGTGTTTGTGGCATTTTTTGATTAGTTTTTTATTCTGTGGACTAAAATACTAATTTCCAAGAGTTTGAGGTCTAATTTGAGAATTTTAACATTTTGAAGGACTGATTTATAATTTTCATAAGTTTGGGACTAAATTGAAAGTTTTTGAGGTCTTAGTGACTAAAGTCTAATTTTACAAAAGTTCAGCGACTAAGCTGTAATTTTACACAAATTTTGTTTTTGAAGATGAGAGTGATAGATCTTCGATCGAAACAAGTTTTTCATCATCGCACGAGCGTCTATATCTGTAATGCATATCGTACATTCAACATTGTCACAGTACCAGTACCAAATCTTGATATTTGTTTTAATTTCTCTACTTCAGCTTCATATTTCTGCCAGCACGACTAGCCACTAATTAGTGGTACTTGACTGAAGTATCAGCTTGGACATCCAGGTGAGTGGGATGGTATCTTCAAACACATAGGTTGTGTTGACTTCATTTTTTATGATGATGTGAGAAAAACATCCATGAAAGTGGTGGTAAGGCATAGAGAATGTGATTTCAACCATAAAGCACATAGATAAACTATTATGTATACCTTTATCATAAGGAGTTGTTCTAAGTAAGAAGGATGGTTCTTCTACAAGAGAACAAAGAGAATACATGAGTAAAGTTCCATATGCTTCAGCTATAGGATCTATCATGTATGCCATGCTATGTACTAGGTTGGATGTTGCACATGCACTAAGCATGACAAGCAGGTTCTAACAGAATCCAGGTGAAAAACACTGGACTGCTGTCAAATGGATCCCTAAGTACTTACGAAGGACTAAAGGATTCTTCTTAGTGGACGACGAAGAGGAAGAGCTCATTGTAAATGGTTACACTGATGCTACTTTCCAAACCGATACCGAGGACTCAAAATCGCAATCTTGTTATGTGTTTTGTCTGAATGGAGGTGTTGTAAGCTGGAAGAGCTCTAAGCAAGACATCGTCGCTAATTCTACTATAGAGTCTGAGTATATTGCAGCTTCAGAAGCTGCAAAAGAGACTGTTTGGATTAGTAAGTTCATTACTGGATTAGGAGTTGTCCCATGCATCCTAGATCCAATTGGACTCCATTGTGATAACAACGGGCCCATCGCACAGGCTGAGGAGGCTCGATCACACCAGAAATCCAAACATATACTCAGGAGGTACCATCTCATTCGAGAGATCGTCAATAGAGAAGATGTGAACATATGCAAGATTCCTGGAGAAAACAATGTAGCAGATCTGGTAACCAAGCAGTTGGCTAGGCCTTTGGTCTTAGGATTATGCATGATTGGGACTAGTGCTAGTGGGAGATTGTTAGTGTAAGCCCTAGCCCCAAATACATTGTACCCAGATTATATTTTGTATATACATTATGAGGCATTGTTTTATCTCTTTATTATTCTTGTGCATGTTTAAATTGGTAAAACATCCATAAATAGTGATTCTGCTTAAGTTATCAAATATGTGATTTGGATAGTAAAACCTTGAAACATAAAAGAATACTATTCTAAATATCCTAGTCGATTATTGTCATGGGAATTTCAATAAACCAAGACTAATATGTACTCTATGAGATGATCATGTTTTACTGGTCATAGAATAAGAGATATCAATCAGAGAACATAGACCATGTTAGAGAATAATGTTTTGGATCGATCTGCTTATTAGAATACTACATGGTTGAAAGGTCATTAGTATTTCTCATACAATGCTTATACTAGAATCCCTAGACCTGAAATCATTATGGATTATTGGGTGATTTCTTATATACTT
Organism: Flueggea neowawraea; assembly: GCA_948243855.1. Lineage (NCBI taxonomy): Eukaryota > Viridiplantae > Streptophyta > Magnoliopsida > Malpighiales > Phyllanthaceae > Flueggea > Flueggea neowawraea. Next base: position 9,267 of record CAODLS011996183.1, read on the forward strand.
TGACATACACCTAAAGTTATTTGTAATGAATAACAAGTATGGGTATGATTGGGTATGCCATAAGTCATACTAAGAAACATGAGTGAAGTGAAGGGATTGCTACTCTCGAAGAGAGAGAAGACATCACAGGCCACTTGATTAGTGAAAATGAGTAGTGTGTGGTCACACCCAAACAAAGTGATAAGAGTTATCATTTGTTTGACTTAGTCAAGATCACTTATAGATCAAGAAAATATTTTAGCATAAATAATGGTGACTCGTTCCATGCCTTATACTAATTCTGATATCGAGAGGCAAAGGGTTGTATAAGGTCGTAATTAGGTTATGTTGATTTATAATTGACATTAATTTCAATTTGGGTAATTATGATGTCTTGCTAGAGACCAATTATGATTTATGGGTTTTGAATTAATTTAGACTCATTGCCAACATTGAATGGACCTACAGGATCAGACACAATAAAGATCTGGGTTAGAACTTAAACTACCTTTCTTATCGGGCCATTAATTTATGTTAATGATTAAAACATAATGAGGTGGGCTCACGATAAATTCGGCACACTCATTGGGCCAAAGAGAATGAAAATTCGGCCTAATGATTTAATTGATTAAAAAGGTTTTAATTAGTTAATTGAAGGAAGGAAGAAGACTTCTTGTTTAAGTAGGACTTATTCAATAATCAATCTTCTATCATATAGGAGTGGAGAGGTCGGCCACACATGCACAATCTAGGGTTTTATTTTAGAAATAAAATCTAGGGTTTGTACAATTAAAGGTGGCAGCACACAAGGCATAAAAATCCTAGGGTTTTCAAAAAAACTCTCTCTCCTTTTTGTGCAAACCCTAGCCGAATTCTAAAACGAGACAAGAAGGGATTTTATTTTGTCTCACTCTCTTTGGTTTTTAGGGTTCCACAATACATAACGAAAAGGAGAAAGAAAATTATTTTGCTTTGCTCTTCCACATAGCCGATATACACAAGACAAGAAAGCTAGTTTTTTTTAGTGCTAGCACACATAGTCTAACCTAATAGATTCATATGTGTGTGAGAGTAGAGGGAAGTCGTCCTTTGGCAGTCCCTGTAGTCAATCACGTTCGGCACTAACAAAGGAGAAACGGATCAAAGATTTGTTTCGGGCTCTTTTGGTGTTTTTTGAATTTTGGCCATCAAAGTAAAGAGGTATTAAAATTCTGCACCTTATTTAATCGATTATATTATCATACATGGATTTTGTGGCATGTTTTTTTGCTGCGTATAATCTTGATTAATAGCATGAGAAACCCAACATGCCTATGGTGTTTCCTTTCACACTTACTGCACCAAGGAATTGGGCCTCTCCTCGTGCCTCCAACATTCGGAGTTCTGCTCTAAAACTTGGCATATACGCCTAGCTGTACCGCACTAACATTTTGACTATTACCATATTGCATTTGTTTCCCTGAGAAGAAGTTGTGCCTCTGCCCAAGTTGGCTGCTCTAACCTTAACTCCGATGGTTACTCCCCTCTCCTCCAATCCTACTTTTTTTATGAGTTTCCTCTAATTGTCTCTCATCAACATATTCAATTGCCCTTGCAACCTCAACAATCTTTTTCATTGTCTCAAGTCCAAAAGCTGCTAGCAATCTAGCATAACCTAGTAACAAACCCCTCTAAAATTTACTCGCCAATGCCATCTCATCATGACATCCCTATGGTGCATACCTACTAAGATCTTTAAACTTCTCCTCATACTCAGTTACAGTCATCCGCTAATCCTGACAAAAATCGTTAAATTCATCCACTTTCTTATGCCTAATACTTCGGGGAAGAACAAAAAGTAAGTTCATTCTTGAATTAGGCCCAGGAGATGTCAACTCGTCTCCTAAAACCTTGCCATCAGACAGCTGCACGACCGTCGAAAAGGAATGTTGCATATCTAACCATTTCGACGTCATCGGTGTAGTTCAGAGCACTAAAACAATGCAAAAGTTTAGTGATAAAATCCTATTGGCCCTTATCTGTCGTACCCTTAAATCTCGGGGGCTCAAGCTTTAAAAAGCTTATCAGATGGGTACCATCGTTAACCTTTGGTGCAACAGATACAACTATCGGAGTTTCTACTGCTGGCTGAACTCCAACTGGCTGACTAGGAACAAGTCACTTAAAATGATTAAGGAACTGAGCAAAGTGATTGAAAAAGATAGACTGAGCCACAAAAGGTGGCTGACGCTCAAGTGCTGAAACCTCTGGCATATCATGTGAACCATGATGATTCGCATCAGATTGACTGGCAGCTTCAATAAATCGTCACCCAGTAGCATATTGAGGTCTCCTATGATGTCGAAGCATATCTACAGTTAATAGACAGATAGAACGGATATGCAGATCTCATAATGCAGACTATTGCCTTAATACCTAATGAAATACTCAAAACGGTATACAGAAGCTAATACTCATAGATATATGTACTATTCTACCCATTTTGTTTAGGATTCATGTGGCTTTCTGACCAAATCTGATTGATGTTGAAGATAATCGGATGTATTTCCTCGAGGATTAGGTGTTATCGAACCTTGAGATAGGTCTTATGCACGTTGGGAATCGTGGAATGTCGAGTATGCAATTGGAGAGTGAACTACATGTGTTAAACCTAAATACAATGTACATTGTCAAGTGAGGAAGACGTACATTATCAGAAAAATTAGTATAACGTCATTGCCTAGGCACAATGTACGTTATCTGAGATGCGAGGATGATGAACGTACATTGGCATGGAACGACGTACATTGTTCTGTGTTTTCTTTGAATCTGAGGCTACTGAATGACATGCGTTGTGATGTACAACGTACATTGTGAATGACCATAACATATGTTGAGCTCAAGTACAATGTTCGTTGCCTTTGAAATGGTCGAAACGGTGCGTTTTGATCTGCAGCTCTTAAAACGCCCAAAACTCAACCGTGTTCGTCATTTTCTCTCCATTTCTCACTCAAATCTCTCTCAACCCATCTAAAATTCTTCCACATTGCTCCCCTAACATTTCTAATCCATTTCTGAGGTAAGATTACATGTCTTTGTTCATTTTTAAATCATTTTCATGCATCGATTCAGGAGATGCATTTTTTGCTGAATTTCTCTAGGGTTCAAATTTTCTTGTGATTCTGAGTTAATGAGTGCTAGGGTTGTTAGATTAGACTATATTGAGGTTAAAGGAACACGATTTAAACCTTGAATCGAATGATTAGATGAAGTTTTGGTGAAATTAGGGATAGGTTCTGGTTTGATGATTTTGGACGAAGTTGAGGTTTGTTTGTTTGAATTGTTGATGGATTTCTGTCTCTAAGGATGATTAGAGACAATGTGGACCGATTGGAACATCAAGTATTGAGCAAAACATTATTTTCGTATTTTTGCAAATATTTTCTGTCGCTGACAGATTTTTGACGTTTTTGCAAATACTTTTTATCAAGGGAAAATTTGTAAATTTTTAAGAAAGTAGAGGCTAGACTTGTAATTTCTGAAACATAGGGACTGACTGGTAATTTTAAGAGTTAGGTATTAATTCACAATTTCTTTAAGTTAGGGAATGAATTTGAGAATTCTGACTTATGAAAGTTTAGTTGGTAGTCCCAACATACTTTGAGGAGTGTTTTGTAAATTGTCAAGTCTAAGGGAATAAAACGTAATTTTACACTGGTATGGCCAAACTATAATTTTACGTAGATTTGGAATTTCGGATCGAAAGTGATGGATTTACTTTCAAATTATTTTTTGAGCGACTTTGAGGGTCTACATTTGCATATCATGCATTTGGTATTGCCACAATACCACATCTTGGCATTTGTGCTATTTGTATGTATACAGCTTCTTGTTCTTGCTAGCGAGACCAGCCACCGCTAGTGGGACTTGACTGGTGTTTCTGCTTGTATTTCTAGGTGAGTGAATAGCAGATTCAGACACATAGGTTGTGTCTCGAAACTCCTATTTACTGGTTTTTGATGTGCTGAGTATAATTTGAAAATGGACTATTCTAAGGATTGGTTAAGTAATAAACTGATTATGTGTTTTAATGATCAGTAATGGTTTTAAAATTGATATATATGTATTATATATCTTCTCCCTGATTTTAATGTTGGATTGCATGCTTTGGATTTTGATACTATATGATAGTATGATTTGGTTTTCGATATGGGGACACCTGTGCTACAAGGCACGTAGCTTTGGTACACCAATTATTGATATAGCCCAGCTACTAGAGTTGTCAGTAGCCATGTTGCCCCAATCAGGCGCATGACTTGATATTGATAGAGGCGGGTCCTCATCATGATTTTTTTTGGTTGGTCCACACATTTCGTGATTTATTATTGAGTCCATGTCACGCTTGCTTAGTCCCATATCACTTGTATATGTTTTGAATATGAAACTCTGATTTGAAATCTGAGATGATTTTATTACGCCCACATGCATGCTAGTTGTTTTGTTTGCGAACGATTTCGAAACGATTTTTCGAAAGGCTATACCTATGTAGCGTGTATATTTATATACCTATTTTATTGCATGTGGTATTTGACTATTTTCAAAACAGTCTTTGTGAGGCATGTATGAGGCGTTCTAAAGTATTATTCCTCACTGGATTTCACCCCTGTTTTATTTCTGTCTTTGGTTGATTCCATCTTTTATGTGCACAGATTTTGGCTTCGGCAACCTTTCTGCATCTCGGACACCCGTTAGGAGTCTTTTGGTTAGTGACGCCCTCTCATTCAGGCTCTTTGTTTTGTTGGTTAGAGATCCGCACCAGGATGCTGATGGGTTACTAGGTTGTCTAGCATACTCTGATGTATTTATTTAGTTTTTACCTACGTATAATTGCGGGTATTATATATATATATATATATATATATATATATATATGTTGATTTATTTATAAATCTATTTTACATTTCATATGTTTTAAATAGCCAATGTTCTTACAAAATGTTTTGATAATTAAATGTTGGGTTGCAACTCTGATCTTTGAGGCTTGTGCGAGGTGGGTCGGGCTCCCATAGACGGTTTACCTAGTACACCGTTCATGGTCCTGGAAGTGCGTCGTGACAAAGGTATGGAGACAAATTAGATACGGAGGCAAATTAGACTAACTTGATCAAGAGTACCTAAGCTCCACAAATGACCCAAACAATACGGAACCTAAGGCTCGGATACCACCTTTGGTATCAGAGTACATAACTGCCCAAATTCACGAAACCATGCTCTGATACCACCTTCGGTATCAGAGTACATAACTATCCAGACTCATGGAACCATGCTCTGATACCACATTTAGCACGACCCGTTTTCGGATCATGACCGGCGTACGAGGAGAACCGTCTATGGAAGCCTGGCACATCTCACATAAGCCTCAGAGTACAGAACAAATATCCAAATATTGTTTATTAGTCATATTAAATCGTTTAAAAAATTAAGTTTTAAAATAATATATCCTCAAATATTAATAACATAAAATCATGATATCAAATCATTAAATAAATAATTATAATTAAAATAATTTAACCATTGTATTTTCAAATACAGGACCATAACCCAATACTTGGTGTGGAGCATCTAATAGAACTGAAAGTCAGGCCTGAACAACAGGACACTCACTGCTGAAAAAATATCTCACTGAGCGCGAAAGGTAACAACCATAATAAGAGCACCTGAAAGATGAAGTAAAAAGGAACAAGGAAAAAGAAGGGGGTAAGAACCTAGTGAGGGATAACAATCTAGAGCATATCTGAGCCTCACAAAAACCATTTTGAAAATAGTTTCAAATATATCTTATGCAGATATAAGTGTATGTATGTATACACACTATATACTGAATAATATTATTTTCAAAAACCATTTTGAAATCCTTCAAAAACAAGGCAGACAACAAACATTGTACATATTAGGTAAATAATTATCTGTATAAATTATTTAGTTTTCAAAGTATGAAATAGCCAAAATATTTACTTTCAAAATATTTACCAAAACACATCTTTGTTTTCCTAAAGTATTTTCAGAGAGAAATTCTAAATTATTTTTTAGATAGAAATTCCATAAATATTTTCAGAGAAAAATATCAAGGTTTCACGGGACCAGTATCGGACATATAGAGTCAACCCAACTCGGTAATAGCCACTTAGGCACTGATTAACCACTTAGGCACCATGGTTTAGCCACTAAGGCGAGTATAGGCCACTTAGGCAGAGAGCATTGCCACTTAGGCAATTGATATAACATCAGTGTATCAAAACTACACTACATTGCAGCTGGGTGTCCCAAGTAAAAATGTTTTGCTGAAAAAATTTCAAAATATTTATTTAAAATATTCAAATAGCCAGCATTCAGAACAAATAGATTATCCACCAAAATATTTATTCCAAAAATACATTTGATTTTCAGAAACAAGGTTTGTATTACAGAAATTTCTCTTATTTCAAAACGAACATTCATTTTAGAAAACATTCTTAAATCCTGAAGAACATTTTCTACAGATTATTATTTGAAATCCATATTAGAATGTTTATTCCCAAAAATACAACAAATATTAAATCATAATATTTGTTTTCAGACTCCTTCGAAATTCATAGAAAACTTTATGTTTCGCAACAGAGGTTTTCACACATATCAGATTGTTAGGATTTCTTATCCTTTAATTATTCCAAATTACATGCCAAGTCCAAACACATCGAAAATATATAATTTTAGAAGACACAACATATGTGTATAAAGCTACCATCCACTCACTTGAACACCGAGCTAATAATCCAGTCGCAGTCCACTGGTAAAAGACTGGTCGCCTAAAAAATTGAGCAGATCTGACAATAGAGATTTATTGCAACAGAGTCATATACTATACTGTGGCATTACTGAATATTTATGCAATGAAATACATGACCCGACCCATGCCATTTTCAGAAATCCTATTTCCAATAAAGTTCTAACACTTGTGCGATGGAGAAGTATTCTAAAAAACACCAATAATCCATATCAATCAATACCCGAGGTTCCCAGCCACACAAATCAACTCTAATCAACCTCAGAAATGCAAATCTATAATTGGTTTCTCAAAATAACTCCAATTCGTCATAGTTTGGCTTAAACCCGAACCAAACCCTAACCTACTCAAAACAACCTTTAATAGTTCAATTTCGGGCTTAATCTAGCTTCCTCTAACCTCCAAAAATCATAATGTTGTTAGAATTGTGCCCTAGTCCAATCATTAATGTGCCTTGTCATTCAATTATTTAATAAAGAGGCATTTCATTTCTATGAAATATAACATGTTTTATGAAGATAAAACTCCATGAATAGTTTATTCTCTCTTATGCCATCAAGTACGTGACTTGATAGTAAAACCATAAAGATAAAAGAAATACTATTCTAAATGTCCCTAATCCATCATTATCATGGGAATGATGATGAATTAAGATTAGTATGTTGCTAAGTGGATAATCATGTTTTACTGATTATGGATATGAGATATCAACTTAGAACATAGATGCATGTTGGGAACATGTATTGGACTGGCCCGCTATGAA
>CAODLS011996345.1:0-14149 GCA_948243855.1 Flueggea neowawraea
TCTCTCCCCCCCCCCCTCTCACGCGCTCTATACAAAAACAAAGAGATACAACTCACCCCCCCACACCCCCCCCCCACCCACACATATATATATATATATATATATATATATATATATATATATATATATATATATATATATATATATCTTCTCTATTTCAAATATTTCATTAATTGTTACTCTTTGCTTTATCTTTCAATATTAGACAAACATGATTTTCTTTTGATTCAAATAGTCCAATGTCGCTTGTCATAATTAATTTAATAAGAAATATCAATTTTTCTAATTTGAAACTAACCGTTCGGAATAGAATTTAGGTTGCAAATTGTACTAATTAAATAACTTTTTTTCTTCTTCTAAATTTATACTCAGTTGAGAGTACAAATCAAGGCCTATGAATATGCCAATTACTTCAATTTTATTTCACAAGTTGTATGTCTCTTTTTTTTTGAACAATGAGCATTTTGCATGTCTTCCCAAATACACTACCACATTTACATCTTCTCCAAAATTAGTTCAAGCATGATTTTCTTCTAGTTTGGAACTGAAAGTACAGAATTAAATTTTGTAATTGTCAAAACAATTAAAATTATGAAATTTAATTTTTTGCCTAATTTAAAACAAAAGGGAAAAAACTAATTTATGGACTTAATCGGGGGATTACACAAACAAAAGATCAGCCCGATAACCGCATATAGTTTTCAGCTAATTATGTCAGGTGCCCTAAATGATATACCAAATTTGATAAATAAGTAAATATAATTTCAATTTTAACAAATGGACACGCTCAAACTTTTATTCAGAAATGCTATTTTTTAAAAACTTATTTTGAAAAATACTAGATGGAGAGTTTTGAACACTTGAGATATTTGGATACCACTTTTTTGAATATGATAAATAGACTTTTGGGAACCATTAAAAACTTTTGGAGATTTTATAAATCTAGTATTTTTGCAAGTAGTTTAGAGCGTATTTCTATTTCTGAAAAATTGTTTGGATTGGACCTAAAAATTAATTTATGTATTTCATTTTAGTATAATTGTGTGATTTTTTCCATAGTTTTTATGTTTGAGAAAATGAAAGGGAGAATTACAACTTTATAAAAAAAAATGTCACTTATTAAAAATAACATGCCAAGTTTGCAAATATTAAGAATGCCACTTATATTTACCACATATAAAAAATACCATTTTTTTGAAAATCCACGAGAAATTGTAGTATTTTTGAGAGAAATTGATTTTTTTTTCTAAAAAATATTTTTAATCCAGATTGTGTTTTTGGATTCACAATGGTTCACAATAGAGTACACAATTCATATTTTCAAAAAAAATGTAAATGATTTTTTTATTTAATTATTTTGTTTAAAAAATTCAACAAATTTATAATTTTTTGTGTTCACAATAGTTCACATGTGTGGTAGTTTTTTTTGTTTACACAATACATATTTTAAAAGATTCACAACGGTTCAAATGGTTCACATAATTCATTATTTTTTAAAATGTCTAAATGAAATATTTTAAATATTTTTTAGAAATTTTAACCGAATTTTACCCTCAAAAAATATTTTTTTCCAAGGTCAATTTTGACATTCACAATAGTTTACAAAATGATATATATTATATTGTACATATTGTAAATCATTGGTTCACAAATTTGGTTTACAATGGTTCACATAATTTTTATTTTTTAAACAACCTAAATGGAATCTTGTAAATATTTTTTTAACAAATTTTAAATGAATTTTATCTTCAAAAAATATTTTTTTCAAGGTCGATTTTGATGTTCACAATAGTCCACAAAATAGTGTACATTATTGTGAACCATTGTGAACTAAAAAAACCAAATTAACAAATTTGGTTCACACAATTCATATTTTTTAATTATTTTTTTAGAAATTTTAAACGAATTTTTTCTTCCAAAAATATTTTATTCTAGGGTTGATTTTGGCGTTCATAATGGTTCACAAAATGGTATACATTATATTGTACATTATTGTGAGACATTGTGAACAAAAAAACAATGTTTTTTAAAGATATTAAACATAATTTAAAAACAACAAGTTCATCAACATTAAAAACAACAAGTTCAGGATCATTATATAAAAAAATAGCATGTTCAGGGACTTAAAAAATAATTTTACACTAAATGAACAAAATTTGCTAGGGTTTCAGGAAAACCTAGCCCCAACAGAAACCTAAGGTTTCGCCTACGCCCTTTACACCTACGGTGTTGCCGCTCGTCTATTCACATCCGTTACACCAGTGCCGTCGACGCTCGTCCATTAGCATCGCCTTCTCGTCCGTTCGCGTCGTCGCCTCAATAGACCATGAGCGACGAGCGGCTGACGAACGAATGGTGAGGAGCGAGGAGCGTCGATGTTGAGAGACGAACGATGAATGAACAAAGACGATGAGAGAAAGATCAAAAGTTTGACAGAGACAACGAACAATGAGGCGGAGGCAGAGGAAACCAGATATGGTTTCTGTCACGATCCGGGCCAACCATCTATGGGAGCCCGACCCATCTCGCACAACTCCAAAGATTAGAACATACTACCCAAAATGTTTAATTATTATTTAAAACGTTTAACGAAAATATTTATCGTTTAAAACATAAGTAGTAAAAATAAATACCATAAATCAAATAATCAATAAATCCAAAAATATATCATGAGTGTAAAATATCAAATACAAATGGAAAAACCTATAACCTGACAGCGTCCCATTGCAGAGCTCTAACAAAATCAAAAGGAGAGCCCAGACAAAAGGGTATCACTAACCAATAGACGTCTCACTAGTCCTTAAGATGCGGAATGATTGTCGAAGCTAAAATATGTAAACTTGAGATACAGGGAATCAAAGGAAACAAAGAAATAAAAGAGGTCAAGACCCATTGAGGAATAACACTCCAGAGCGCCTTATATGTGCCTCACAAAAACTGTTTTGAAAACAGTTCAAAACTACCACATGCAATATAGTAGGATAAGTATATAAATAAATATATACACACTAATACATAGTAACGTTCAAAATCAGTTTTCAAAATGTTCGCAAACAAAGCAAACAGCAGGCACGAAAACTTGTCAAATCATTTTCAGAGTCAAAACACATCGTACATATGAGACAATATCAAAGGTGTGCATCTGGCACTAAACAAAGGTGATGTGGACTCCGCCACTGATCACTAGCAAATCATGTGTTGGATTAGAACACATGGTTACCGACAACCCTAGTAACTGGGCTTTCTCAAAATATTGGTATACCAAAGGCTACTGCTACCCGTATCGTGGGTGACCCATATAAAAAAAAACAATTTATACTATTGCATAGTATAAAATCATAATCATGCAAAGTAGCATCAAAACAGAAAACAGATATATATATATATATATATATATAATACATATATATCATTTTCCAAAACAAAATACTGAGTTTTAACACATAACCAGTTTATTAGTTAAGCCAATCCTCGGATTAGTTCAATTTCGAATATCATGTTCAACATATCAAACCATAATAGAAGTTTCGAGACACATCATATGTGTCTGAAGCTGCTATTCACTCACCTAGAAGTCTAAGTGCAAAACGTCAGTCTATCCCCACTTATCGGTGGCTGGTCTTGCTGAAATAAACAAGAAACGGAACAAAACAAATATATATCAACATATATATCAGACAAATTGAAATGTGGTATTGTGACGGTACCAAATGCTATGCAATGCAAATGCATGATCGGACCCTAAAAAGATCCCAAAAGTCTAAATCGAATAATATTCTATCACTCTTAATCCAAAATCTACGTAAAATTACAGTTTGGTCATCGACCAGTGTAAAATTACGTTCTAATCCCCGAGACTTGACAAATTTCAAAATAGTCCTCAAACTATTCTAGAATAGCTAACTAGATTTTCGAAAAAGTCAGAATCCAAAAATGAGTCCTCAAATTCTCAAAAATCGCGAATATGGAAAATTACCAAATTGGTCTCTCAGAACCTTGCCTCACTCGAGTAAGCACTCGAGTAACCCAAAGGGCTTACTCGAGTGACACCCCAACAGTGGCTTACTTAAGTAATGCCCTGTTCTTGGCTTACTCGAGTAAGTCACATGCTCACTCGAGTAAGACCCTTGCCCAGATTTTCTAGAATTCGTCCAAACTTGATTTCACTGATAAAAATCGATACACAACACCCATATTGTCTATAAACAACTTCCTAAGTATGGATCTATACTCAAATCCAACAAAACAACTCGGAATCGATCAAAATTATCCAAACCCGTTGGAAAACCTAACCCAAATCCAAACACAAACCACACCAAATCTTATGATTCTAAGTTTAGTCTAAGTATATTTAGACTCCCAAAACCACGATTTATCATTCCCTAACTACCATTTCAACAGAAAACGAGCTAAACCTATCTCTCTAGCATTTTCGTCCAAAATGAACATGTCATGATTAAATGACGAAAATGATGAAATAGAAGTAAAGGAGAGTCGATCTTACCTCACAAGATGGTTAGGAACATTAGGCTATCAATGAAAATGACTCCTAAACGAATTCAGAGCTTTTTGAGTGAGAAATGCGAGATTTTAGCCGAATGAGTCGGGTATGGGTATATATAGACCCCTGCCCAAAACGACATCGTTTCATGCCCAGGTGCATAGCTCACTCAAGTGACACACCTCTTACTAGAGTAATACATCTTATTACTTGAGTAACACATTCCCAGGTGCTCATCACGTTCATCCAGAAACACGGCTCACTCGAGTAACCAGCTGACTCACTCGAGTGATTCATGCCTTGTTTCACTCGAATAAGACCGAAAGGCTTACTCGAGTAATCCATGGGTCATATCACTCTAGTAACACATATATGCTTACTCGAGTAACCCCCCTCAAAACCACAAAACAACAACTTAACACTCCAATCGATCACGATCGAAACATAGCTAATCAGAAAGCTACATAGAACTGTATCAGAATCCGAAAGGGTATTACAGTTTCGACGAGGTGGAGGCAGGTGGAAGATCGAAGGGAAAAGGAGAGAGAAATACAGCAGAGGGAAGACTGTGGATTGGCTAGGTTTTGGGGTGAGAATGAGAGAGAGAGAAAAAATCAAATTTATATAAAAATTAATGTGGTGTTTTTAAAACCTAATTTTAAATACGTAACATTTTAAAAAGAAAATATAAAAATTTACATTTCTATAAAATTAAAATATAGGGAATTATTTTTAAAAACAGTGGCCCAAAATATAATAATATGTATAATTAACACAAAATGAAATCACATGGGCTTTTGATCTGGACTGGGCTTGGATTCAAGGGATAATTGGACAAATAGCCATATAAATATGGTTGAATACCATATGAATATTTAAAGAATATCACAATAATATTTTATAAATATAAGATAAAACATTGAAAATCAATTGAATTTTAGTTGAAAAACAGTTGAAAGCCAAGATATTTATGCAAATTATGTGCAGGAAAAAAGTAAGGCTAATGATGAATTATTTGATTAGTATTTAAACAGTTTTCAACAAGTATTCGATTGGTATTGAAAAGTTCTCAAAGAAGTATTCCATAGATATTCAAACAGCTTTCAAATAGTGTTCAATTTGTTTTCAAAAAGTTTCAAAAAAGTGTTAAACTGATATTCAAACAATTTTTAAATGGTATTCAATTGGTATTCAACAAAAACAATTTTCAAATAGTATTCGATTGAAATTCAAAAAGTTTTAAAGACAATATTCAATTGATATTCACGACAGTTTTCAAATAATACTGAATAAATATTCAATTAGTTTTTAAATAGTACTCAACAAAAGTATTCAATTTGTATTCATCTATTTTTAATAGTATTCAAAGGTATTCACCAAGTAATTAAAAATGTATTTAACATGTTTGCAAATAAGTTTTACAAAAATTCAACAAGTTTCCGTATAGAGCAATTGGGACATTCACTAAGTTCAGTGGCTTAAGTGGGAAAAAGGAAAAGTTTAGAGATTAGTAATGAGTTAAGCAAATTTGTAGGGTTTATTCTAGAATTTTGCAAAATATTAGAGACTAAAAATAATAAAAATTAGGAAAAATAATTTTGAATACATCAGTTATAACCTAATTAGTAGGTTAATTTTCACATTTTTAAAATATTACATATATATCATTGGTATCAAAAATTAAATTATACTTAAATTTTTAAGTCTTTCTGTGTGTGATAGTTATCTAATAATAAATTGTTGAAATATTTTATTTTTTTATTTAAATAAAATTTTAAAGATAAAAATACCCTCATTTATTTTATAATATGAGAAACCTAGTGTTGGTGGTATTAATCCTGCAATTCCAAAATCCATTAAATAGTTTCAAACAAATTGCAATTCCAAACATTTAAGAAATATGCAATTCCAGAATCGATCAAGTGGTTTCAAACAAATTGCAATTCCAGACATTTTAGAAACCTGCAATTCCACAATCGATTAAGTGGTTTCAAACAAAGTCAGATCTACACTCTACATACTCCAAGAAAAAACCCACAAAAATTCCCAACGAAAATCCTAAGAAACCTGCAATTGAAACCCTAACCCAACTTCAAATTGCAGCAAGAATTAACAAAGTACTTCAAAAATCAATGAACTTCAGAGCACCCATACCCTAATTCCACACCTAAGCAACCTAATTCATTCGGTAACTTCTACTTCACCAATAATCCTTTATTTTTTCAATTTCACAGAAAATCAGTGGCTAAACAGAGCAGCTCTCAATCCCATACCCATAAACCCATCGTACCTGCCGTCCACCCAATCCCCTTCATACTTCCCATTCACAAAGTAATTGTAAACTCCACTCCCATTACTCTTCACTCTATGGAACTCCCCTTCATACACGTCCCATTACTGTCAAACTCCACCCATTCTCTCACAGCCCCACGTCCTCCATTACTCTTCTTGGGCCAACATTTGACTCTCCTATGAACCACTTCATTGGCTTTGATTTGCTTCTTGAATTGTTGCTGCAAAGGCATAGTCTTTTCAGCACGGTGACATTTTCATTAATCAAAGCCTTGTTTTTGGTTACAAAAAAAAGTGTTATGGGTATGAAAATTAGGGCCAATAACAAATTTTCTGATGTGGGTATTTTGTCTCTTCTAGTGTAGTAGAAGAAGAAGAATGAGAATGTCAATATTACGAAGTGGTGGTGTCGGGTCTGTTGTAAATTGTGGTGGCCAGGATGACTTGGAGTGGTTTCAAATAAAGCTAGATCTACAATTCACAGTGGAGAGTTGAGGAAGGGGGAGGGAGGTCCAAATCTGAAACAACGACCAATGAATGAGGATGAGAAAGAGAGAGATAATGACCAGTGGGTGAGGGTGAGAGAGACGGTGGTTGAAGGTGAGGAAAAGAGTGAGAAATCTGAATTCTCTTTCGGCAAAAAAAAATCTGAATTCTCATTTTTAAGGAAGGATAATTAATTTTTTTTTATTTTTTTATTTATTGTATCGGTCAGAAACAAGTTTTAGAAACGTATATATTATATTTAAAAAATATAAAAATCGATCTATTTATTAGAACTTAAAAATTATTTTCCCTAAAAATTATGGAGAACAAATTCTTATCCATCTCGTCGGGTTGCATGAGCCGTGCGACGAACGCAAAGACGAGGGTGAGACCAACGGCGAAGATGAACGTCCTTTTTGCGCGATTGACGACAGCAAAGAAGACGAACAACATTTTTATGAGCGATTCTCAAACGGACGACGGAGAAGACAAACGGTGATGAACTGAAGGACGGAGAAGACGAACGGACGAAATGCGTGATCAGCGGTAGCGAAGAAGAGCGACGGCGGCCACTCTCCGACGAGATCTCTCAAAATTTCTCTTTTCTTTTATCACACAGATCTGGCTTCTCTCTTGGAATGATATGATTTGAGCCATACATATTCAAATAGGAACTAAAAAAATGGGTGTAATATTAAAATATCTTTGGAAAGTTTGTAATTTCTGAATTATTGCTGTCTGCCATATAATTTCCTCCGGAGTCAAATTTCTGAGGAAATTACATAGTATAACGTTCTCTGGTCTCTGATCTAGGGTTTCATACCAAAGGTGGGTAACGGACTCTCTTCTCTGTGTTAATTTTGTGATTTTTTTTTAACCTTTTTCGGCTTCATTTGTTGTTGCATATTTGACAGGTTCATCGTTAAAATGTAAAATTTGACCAGGTTTCTAAGCCACTTTTATATTTTCTAACTAAGATTTGTAAGGTATGTTTGAGAATTAATCACGCCAAGAAGAAAAAGGGCTCTGTTTTCGAACATAATTTTTAGCAAAGACCTACAAAATCTTCAAAGTTACAAGAAAGAAAATAAGAAGTTTGAGAACATGGGGAAGATGATTGTTGAGAGATTTCAACGGTGAAGAATGAAACACAACTGCCCATCTTCCCCAGATTAATGTGGCAGGGAACTCTTTCAGATTCAATGTGCATTCTTTTTTTGCACAACGCCGATACACACAATCCCTGCTTCTTATTTCACAACACTTTCCCTAACACATCAAACAATAACAACTTCCCATGATCATTCACTTTAACAAGCTAATATAATGACCCAGCAAACTTAGACCCAAAGAAGAGGAGAAGAGAAGAAGTTAACATTTCTTTGTGCAGAGGTGGCTTATAAATATACTTATGACGGTGGTGGCGCAGGAGTAATTAGGGTTTTTGTGAGTTTGGAACTTCGTTGAGCACTGACTGGAATGCCCTTGGACTATACAAGGTTACTACTTGGGCCGCAACATTGTCATTATTGGACCATTTCTTTACAACAAAAACAAAAAGAGTTAATTATACTAAGTGTTCATATTAAAATTAAAATTTTAATTAATAATAACCTTATTTTGATAATTATATAAATATTATATTTGTAAATTTAATTAATTTATATATTATTTTTTAAAATTTGATTCTTAAAAATATCACTTTCAATTAAATAAAAGTCAAAATTTTGTTTTATTTTTTTAATTATTTTCTCTCTCCTTATTTTCTCTCTCCATATGTGTCTTTCTTGCTCTCTCCTCTTTTTCTCCTCTTCCTCACTCACAAACCCTAGCCGACGCCCTTTAATTCTCCTCTCTTCATCTCTTCGCCATTGACTCTTTCTCCTCAACCGTCTCTCGTCTCACCAACGCCTCGGCTTTCTCTTTCCTCATCGCTCTCCTCTTCGATTTCTCTCTCCTCTTCTGTCACCCTCGTCCTCTTCTGCTCTCTTTCCTCATTGGTTTCGAAAAGGCTTGGTCGTTGTTAAACGTAATCTCTTGAAGCCGTTCTTATCGGTGGTGCCATTCTTATCGGTTTCTTCTAATGGATATCTACTGAAAGTGCGAGACGAGGCCGAGCTGCGATGGGTGGCGGTAGATCTAGGGTTTGGGTGGCGAACCGAGGCGGCAGTGTTCTCTCTTACTCTCTCTGTCTCCGTCTCTCTCTTGCCTCTTTGTTGTGACTGTTTGAAAAAGATGGCGTTCTTATGATTTACTTTTGTCTGAATTAATTATTTGTTATTCTTGTGACTATGAAGCACTGAAGTTTTCAATCATACAATGCAGGTTGTTTTGATGGACATTCGACTATATAGGCTTAACTGGCCTACCTAAGAAATGTTGTTTGTTCATGTATGCTTTTATTGATAATTAGTCATTGATTTGTAAATAATGTTTTTTTGTTGATTTCATTGATTTGTGCAGGTTGATTTGCTTGAGTGTAATTGATCTTGTTGAGGCAGTGACTAAGGTTTTCCAAACTCTAACCGTCTATTTTTGTAGTGTTGATGGTGGTGGAGCTTGATTTGGTGTTAGTGGTAGGAGAAATTTGAAATTGATTTTGTGTATACCTCTTGAAGACCTTTAAAGACCTCTCAAAAGGCATTCTGAAGACTGTCTGAAGACCTCTGAATATCCTCTAAAGACCTCCGAAGACCTTTTGAAGACATTATTTGAAGATTTTTGAAGACTTTCAAAGACCTCCTTTAAGGACCTTCGAAGACCTATTTTGAAGACCTCTCGAGATCTTCAAAGACCTTTTGAAGACAATTGTAAATTTTTGAAATATTTGTGTATACCAAATTAATTATCATTAAATTAAATAAAATTTGTAAATATTGTGTAAACCAAAATATCATTAAATCAAATTTTTTATAAAAAATTTGTGAACTTATTTTTTGAAACCTATGAAAAAGATCTTGGATTAAATCAACTTTATTATAAAAAATTAAAAACTTCCTTTTGAAGACCTATGAAAACCCTCTAAAGACCATTTAAAAACCTGAAAAAATCAGAATTTTTTTAGTGTTAAAATTTATTTTTCACAAAAAAATCAATTTCTCGCGAAAATATCCGATTTTTTGCGAATATGGAATTTTTCAACTCAATTTTATTTTTTCGCATTTTGCAAAATTGAAATTTTAAATGACATTTATCAAAATTAGTATTTTATTTTGTTATAAAAGTGTGATTTTCCTAAGCAAGAGGGACACTTGGAGTTGCGCCAACCACTAAAGCTAAAAACACCTTTTGGTTAGTTCTCAAATTTCTTCAAATTTTGAGATCAACTTAGTTGAGTTAGATTTGTGAATAAAATAGTTGTATATTATTTAAAAAAAAAGTTATTTCTCCAATTTAACTAAAGGTTTTGAGATTGAGTCTTGAAACACAACATTCTTGGTGGTAGAAATTTTACCATTCAAGGTATTTATCAAACTCTCGAATCCGAATTAATCTGAACCTAGAATACTAGGTGCAAAATACAAAAAAAGAAATCTTTATTTACTTGTGAATCAACCTAATTGAATTAACAAGTGAATGTTGTGATATATTTTTTTTTTCTCAAAAAGCACTGAGAAATTGTTTTATTGATTGTGCTAGATGAGGTTTTAGGTTCAATCTCCTGAAACGAAAAGACTTCAAAGTCTTCTTGGAGTGCTCTACTCATCCAAAAAACATTGATAATGCTGCTAGCCTAGCTCGGATGCATTTCATGATCTACATCTACCTCCATGATAGAGGTTAACTTCTCCAAGACTGGTCGAAACAAGTGCATCAACCGTAGTGAAATATGGAAATGAATTGATTAAGAAGACAGAAGCATTTGAATTAGATAAGGTGGGTAATCATTGTGATGTGATATATATGTATGGTGACAGAAAGGAGAAACGAAATATCAAATGAGAGCTCGTGGATTTTTTGCAATTTCGTAGCCACATATATATTTCTGAAAGAAAAACTGTCCAGTATGCTTTCTTCTTGTCATCTTTGATCTGCCCAAGTACAAAATTCAAGATTTTGAAACACAAATTTTGTAGACATGAACGAGAAAATCCTAATGGTACCGTTGCAGTCAGGTAATTTGGAAGTTCTAACCAGCAGCAACAAGCTCAAACATGGCATCCATAAATGAATAACTATCCATGACTTTGGCATAAAATGGAGAGTAATCCAAGTACAAAATAAATCCGGAATTAGAAAAACTTAGGCCATGAACGCATGGATACAAGAATAAAGTAACAATGAATTTTCTATTTCCAGAAATTTAAACAGACAAAAATATAAGGAAAATAGTCTCAAGTCTCTCTTCTTCGCACGTTATTTGCAGCAAAATCACAAATAAATGGAAGTTGTTGGTAGCCAGAGGCAAACCAAACAAGAAATCATAACACTGCAGCAATGGATGATCGAGAAAAGACCTATAGGCCCTGATCCATGAGGTAATCTCCCAACCTCTCCACGATCATGTTGCATTGTCCCGGAGTCAATGATTCATCATAGATCCCAAAAATAAGAGCCTGGTTTGTTTTCTTCACGCAAACACCTCCTGAACCCTGCAATTCCACAATGACACATCCATAAGTCAAACACACTTATTAATTTTCCTTCGTTACTTCCGATTACTATTTTAGATTAATAATAATGATATGATTCTTTCAGATTACCTTCTTTCCGCGGATCACAGCTCCCGCTCACCCTGGATAACCATATACTTGGTGTCTCCAAGGTGCTATCCAGTGGGTGCCAGAGATCCAGGCTCATCGAAATCTTTCATGATCGCACTAATTTCTTCAGCCTTAAACTGCACCAATCACCGCCAAAGTCGAATCACAATTCAACAGCATTGTTATTACTACCACTGTTCTTTGCATTTGTTTGAAGAAAAAGGAATGCGAACTGATTTATCATTGTTATAACAATATTTGCGATGTCAGATCCAAACAGAATCGAAACAAATGGATCAGGCCAAAGTGTAGATTGATAGAGACACCTGAGGGAAGTTGGAGCTCTGTGCCCACACGCTGCCGTCTTGACCGATGATGGCCGCCGCAGTGAGATGGTGGCCATCCATTTCGCACATCAGGTGCTCGTTAACGTAAGTTTGCCAAGACATTTCCGATCAACAAAAATCCTAACCGTCGATTTGGCGTTTCTTCTGTTCTTGATCTTCTCCAGCGATTCTTTGAAGAGGAGAGGTATTTATAGTAGCTAGTTCTCAGAGCTTACGAGTTAACGCGGGCCAAAGCATGATTGAAGGTAGTGGTTTCCGGTTCGTTATTGAATCTTGACCGTACATTCCAACACGATTGAATGAGTGCCGTTCACGTTCTCCTTCCATTTCTTTTACAGTGCGTTTTCGAGTATGAGGATCGTACTGGAATTTTGACACACGTGGCCGGTATCAACTTGCCAACTCATGCGATGCCACGTGGTACTTTTTTAACAAGATTTAATGACATAAAACTCATTCAAGATAGCAATATCAGTATCAAAATTTTCCATAAATATGATTCGATCTCAATTTCTTCTCTGCGTCTAAAATTTCTATTGAAAATGGAAATTTACAAAAATGTGATCCCTAGTAATTTTTTTTTAAAAACATTTAATCCCGATGTGGAGATGGCATTTGATGAGAACCGTTCCAAAATTCTTTTTTATATGCAAAAGTCTCAGAGGAGGATCAGCGCGAAAAGAAGCATTCTCTGAGATGTAACTAATAGACATCTTCTTCTGCAAGATTAGAAAAGTGTTAGTACCTAATGTGGGTATAGATCATTTCCATCAGAAACAGGCGAAATACAATTCAAGAAAGACTCAGGTAGGGGTTCATTCAAGGGAAGATGCATACCGCCATTATCGTCTTCCACGTTAAAATCATCTTCATCATCATCAAAATCCTGATTCTGCAAGATTGAAGAGACTGTTAAGTATATTTTAATCAAAACTTCAAGTTTCTATTTATAATGAAAACATGTAAGCACATGAAGCCACCTGCAAGCTGTCTCTGGAACAGCATATTTGCAACAACAACAAAGAACTCTACCATTTTCAAGATAAAAAAATAGCTAATAGCCAAGGTCTTTCCAAGCTATTTTGAATTAAATTGTACAAGAAGAGAAAATATGAGAATCCATAAAAAGGATTAATATTTTTGTGTTACAGATGTTTAATCAGGTATATTCTCAAAATTTCAGACCCACAACTTGAATCAATTTCGACAAAGACACCTGAAAATACTGACAGAAACTCCTATGTAAAGCTAAAATCGCACAATGAATGATGTAAATATCATTTGCTCATCATCAAATACTATCCTCTCAAGAGATTTGAATTGCTTCAATCAGTAACATCACATCTTATATTTGTTGGGGGTGATTAAAGAACTTGCAGGGATGTTCTCTCCTAAGTGATTGAAGAACTTTGAGTCTAACCTTTTGAAGGATGCTGATATGGACACATGGCATGCAGTACATTTTAGAAATCTTCTCGCAATCAAACTGATTTACCACACATGTGTCCATATCAGATGTTATACAGCATTATTACCTAATTTGCATTTCATTTTAACAGATTGCAGAATGTTCCAAATGACATAAAACGAATGCTTATCTTATGCTATTACCAAATGCAAAAATCACGAAAAAACTAATGCCCTTGCGCAGATAAAAAATATCAGTAGGAATGCATGAGAAGCTTTATACCTGATAATAATCATCATCACTGAAGTCACCTTCAACTTCTTCTATTTCCTCATTTTCTTCTTCCTCCTCCTCTTCGCCTTCTTTCTTTTCTTTTTCACCTTTTTCCTCTTGGCCCTAGAGACATCAAACA
>CAODLS011996550.1:0-22391 GCA_948243855.1 Flueggea neowawraea
GGTCCAGTATCAACATTAAACAACTTAGCGTATCTCTGAAAATATCCGATCCTATCGTTAACTCTTCCGTCATTAGGAATCCCACATTCAAGACCACCGTTGATTATGTTGGTCACCAACCCAAATCCACCCGTCCGATTAGCTGCCCAGTCAGCTCTTGTAGGGACGTATCTTCCCACCATGACGTTGTGGCAAGATGGTTTTGGCCTCTGCTCAGTCATCCAAAACCAAAGTGCTGTTTTGAATGCAATCAAAGAATTGTTGGCTACAATTTCTGGGTTCCTCAGACCATCAAACCCCAAAGCCTTACCCGCCGGTCCGTAATTATAATTCCTGCCGCCACATAACACAGATTTGTAGTATGATGATATTAGTTTGAGTCGTCTTAATAAAATACCGATATCTCTAGATATCGAACAACGAAATTCAAAACATAATTCATAACCAATTTGCGTTTGATTAAGTGGAAATATTACCATGAAAGTTGAATGGGTCCTCTTCCTTTATAAGACTTGTCAGGGTAACAAGGCCATTGAGTGTTGGCAGAGTCACAGTAATCACTTTGGGGACTAACTTCCTCTTTGAAGCACAAGCCCCATGCGTAGGGTCCATCGGGTGCAGTGGCCCACCCGCCAGTTGTCTCGTGAGATATCTGGGCAAGAAATGCCGCAATTTCCCTCCTGCGAGTAACTAAACTTCCAGTAGTTCCAAACCTAGGAAAGTGTCTAGCTGCTCGAATGAATGAATCAATGAGAGGAAGATTTGAGACAGGTTCGCCATTGCTTTGCTTGGCAATGGGAACAAACATGGCCTTATATATATGTGAATCCCATTTGACTTGGTAAAAATTGGAGAAGAGATTAGTTGAGGGGTTTGATTTAAAGAAAAGTCCAAAGTGGATATCGGACAAGAAGATATGCCATACAACAAAAATCAAGCAAATGATTTGAATTAATGCATTTTTTGACTGGTCAATCTATACATACATTAACTAATTCTTTTACACGGAACAAGCGTATACTCCAAAACCAAGCATTGGAGGGTATTTACATGCCAGTCTTATTGAATAAAATTTGAGTTGACCTGAAAAATACATGCAATGTGGTGGAAATGTCGACACAAGGCACAACACATGTTGTGTTTGAAGCGTGCTGTAGTGTAGTAGAGGGAGGGAGCCATCATCTACTGTACTGGATTGCCTTTGTTTCGTTAAAGTTCACATTAACTACTTGTCAACCCAAATATTCACTGCCCACGTTCCTTTTCTTTTTAACATCCACTGCCCAGAATTTGAAGCTCATGTTCAACCTCAACCTCTAATTTTGACTAACTAGATTATAATGAAACCTAGTCCCAAAAAAAAAGTAAATTTACAACTGTGTCCACTCAGATTCCATTAAACTGAATGAGTTGAATATGTAAAGGCAATAATTTCACGCGCACATGAAAAACGATGAAGCAAATTAAAAATAAAGAGGGAATACTAATTGGATTGGTTATTGTTAATGGTTTGACTTGTGGCCCTTTTCCTAGTCATCAAAACTATTCGGCCACCTTCTTATCTCAGTCACACGATGTTGAGGTCGAAAACCTTTCATATCTGTTAATGGACGGTGGAGTGGGTTCGACTTTGATTAAAGAGAAAACTATGGGGTTCACCAGCAATATCTTGCAATATTTTTCTGTACATTATCGATATGTTTATTACATCTACACTTTTCTATAATTGCTCATGAACAGACTGAATTTTCTGATTCATACGGTGACCTTTTTTAATACACGGAGTTTTGTTCCGTTATTTGTTTCACCTTTTAGACCAAATGACGTCGTTTTGCGTGTTGATTTGGTTTTTTGGCGCATTAATGATTACTTTTTTCAATCTTTTTCAACTTTTTTTCCAATTACCAATGTAAAAGGTAATTTTTTAATTATGAAAAAGTTTTTCAGCCAAAAATTTTTGGTTATATAATATTTGAATGTTGTTTATATATCGCATATTGTTTGAATGTTGTTTATATATTGTTGATATCTTATTTATATTTTGTTGATTTCTTGTTTATATGTTGTAGATATCTTGTTTATATGTTATTTGAATGTTGTTGATATCTTGTTTAGATGTTGTCTAAACGTTGTTTATATGTTGTTGGTTTCTTGTTTGAATTTTGTTTATATGCAGTTGATTTATTGTTTATATGTTGTTGAAATCTTCTTTATATGTTGTTAATTTCTTGTTTTTATGTTAATATCTTGTTTAGATGTTGTCTAAATTATGTTTATATGTTGTTGGTTTTTTGTTTGAATGTTGTTTATATGATGTTGATGTTTTGTTTATATGTTATTGATATTTTGTTTATATGTTGTTTGAATGTTGTTTATATGATGTTGATATCTAGATGTTGTTTAAATGTTGTTTAGATGTTGTCTAAACATTGTTTATATGTTGGTGGTTTCTAAAAGTGTATTTGCGATCTGAATAATACCTTTGTTGTTTGTGACCTGTATATGATGTTGTTCACGAGAATGTAAATGAATAGATAAAATATGTTGAAATCTTTTTGTGTTGAGTTCGACAGAGATCTGGATTGATTTTATGTAATGTAGGTTTGATTTGATTTGTTGCTACTTGTTTGCGATTCCGGCCTGTTTAGAAAGTTTAGTGGATGCAAACTAATCGAAAATCGAGAGAGATTTTGTTTGATTTTATGTTTGTTTGGATTGCTTTGTTTTTAGTTTTAATTGTTTTTCTGTTGCTTTGTTTTGCGTCTTTTTCGTCAATCCGTGTATTTGTAATATTCATTAGTGGCGCTTCGCAATTAAAAATTTCAACTTTCTGAACAAATTTTAAAGTAGGCCGTGTGATATTGTAATATGTGATTCTGAGTTGCATGTATCTAAAAATGCCCTTAATTAAATCGATCGGCAAAAATTGTTCCAACTCCGATTCTCAAATCACAGTTATGAGCTAAAGTATGACCCATTAAAATGGACTTCAAAGTGAGAGACTTGGAAATCCCTTACCTAAAAATTATAATCTAATTAATTGGCCGAGAAAAATGGAATTGCGATTGATAAGGAGTTTTTTTTTGTTTTGTTTTCCCGTAATCATGAGATGTATAAGTCTTACCGTTTTTTCAATGTTCATTATTCATGCCATAAGTATGAGATATGAAAAATTAACTCCAAGTTTTGTTCCCATCACCCAAAGTGATTTTACGAGATTAAAACTTGTCACGTAATTATCAACGAGTTTATAGTTTATTGATATTGCAATTAACTCTAATACTAAGGGATCATTTGATTATTGGTAGAAGGAAATTCATAAAATGACTTAATTTAAAAAAAAAAGTTGTCAAATGATTGCGTACGTCTTTCAATAATCCTTGAGCTACTTATTGGGCAGGGAGAATTACAAATTGGGTGAATTATTTTTTTGTCCCTGTATTATAGCGTATTAGCTGTTTTTATCCCTCACTTTTCAAAAGTCTCATATTTCATCCCTACCGTTAAACGTTGTTTCTACAAACTAACAGAACACGTTAGCATTGTTGACATGGCTTGTGGGGAACATACTATGTGTCTAGAAAGACGATTTTGTCATCATCCTTTCATCTCTCACATAAACCATTAAAACATAGCAAAAATGTTCGACCAAAATCAAAATTAATGTGACTAAATTCACAAAACATTCAAACAATCACATTTTTGTTAACATCTCTCTCCTCACCCATTTCTGCTATCACCGACCACCACCGAAACCCCAAAACCTGAATCAACAAACCAAGTCACTCCCAAACCAATCATCATCTCTCTTAATAAAACACATCAAAACCCAAAACAGAGAATAACATCACCATCATCGGCCACCACCGAAACCCGAGAAAACACAGCATCACCGCCACCATCCCCCGAAACCTGAATCAACAAACCATCACCCACCACCGACACCACAAAATCCTCAAAATCGTAAGCCCCCATCACCGCCAGCATCA
Source organism: Flueggea neowawraea (assembly GCA_948243855.1). Lineage (NCBI taxonomy): Eukaryota > Viridiplantae > Streptophyta > Magnoliopsida > Malpighiales > Phyllanthaceae > Flueggea > Flueggea neowawraea. Next base: position 3,990 of record CAODLS011996550.1, read on the forward strand.
CAACAATCCATTTTCAATAAGCAGAAATCAAGAGATTCATCTCTAATTCAAAACTAAAAATAAGAGAAATCAAGTCCTTCATCTGTAAATCAAAACCAAAAAATAGAAAAATCAAATTACAAAACACTGGAAATTTGGGTTTTGATTATTGTGTGGCAAGTATCGTGATTGTGCTTGTAGGTGTGCTGCTGACCTGCCCACCGAAAAATGTCGAGAGCGAGGTTTGGGTCAAATTGTTCCCTAATTGCAGTGTCCACGCTGGATGGGATAAATCCGGGTTTTAGGTTTTGGATCCAAGTTTTGAATTGGGTCTCGAGTGGTGTTCGAGTTCTGGGAATGGATGGGACAAAGAGGTTTTTTGGGTCTGGGTGTAGAAAGTGGAGGATTGCAAAGGAGAGGAAACAGAGGTGACGGTGGCGGTGATGTGAGGGAGTAGATGGAGAGAGGAAGCAACGATGATGACGTCGTTTTGAGGGAGTAGACGGAGAGAGGAAGTGGTGACACCGTGAGAGAGGGAAGCAGGGGTTCTGGATCTGGGTGTGGGAAGCATAGGAGATGAAGACATGAGGAGGGAGGTGGAGAGAGAGAGAGGATGGGGGACGAAGAGAGAATGGGAAGTGAGAGTGTTTCAACGAGAGAGAGAGAGAGAGAGAGAGAGAGAGAGAAAAGAAACGAGAGAGATAAGAATCAGAGGATAGGAAATTAGATGTCTGACTTGGTAGGGGTAAAAATGTCTTTTTGTGAGTTCCATTAGGTTGCAGAAATGGTGTTTAACAGCAGGGATGAAATAGAAGGCTTTTGAAAAGTGGAGGATGAAAGCGACTAATACACTATAATACAAGGACGAAATAGTAATTCCCCCTTACAAATTTATACCAAAAAAAATATCATTTATTAAAAATAAGATATCAAGTTTATAAGTATTAAGAATGCCACTTATGTTTACCACATATTAAAAATGTCATTTTTTTGGAAACCTGTGAGAATTGCCATATTTTCGCGAGAAATTAAAATTTTTTATAATTTTTTTAATCCAGATTGTGTAAATAATTTTTTTATCTAATTATTTTGTTAAAAAAAATCAACAAATTTAGCAATTTTTGTTGTCCATAATAGTTCACAATGTAGTAGTTTTTTTTGTTTACACAATACATATTTTAAAATGTTCACAACGGTTCAAATGGTTCACATAATTCATATTTTTTAAACAGTCGAAATGAATTTTTATAGAAATAATTAACAAATTTTTACTTTAAAATATTTTTATATGGTCGGTTTTGAGGTTCACAATGGTGTAAAATTTTGAAGTTCACAATGGTTCAAAATTCAAAATTTTTAAAAAACTCTTAATGAATTTTTTTAAAAAATATTTAACAGTTTTGAGGTTCACAATAGTGTGCATATATTATTGTAAACCATTGTGAACAAAAAAACACTAGTTCACAAATTACATATTTCTAAATTTTCACAAAATGTAATAATATTTTTTGGTTAACAACACCAAATGTAAATCACAAAAGCAGTTAAAGGACTATTACTGAAAATATTTAAAATTCAGGGAATGATTTTGTGAAATCAATAAATGCAGCCTTAGATGTGTTGTCGCTGCCTCTCTCTCCAGCCAGGGGCATCCTCCTTGTCGCTTTCCAGTTGCGACGCGTCTTCGACAATCGACGACCAGCAATAAACGACTAAGAGCAGCAAGGGTGATAGATGGCGAGGAGCGACAAGATGAGAGATCGACGAAGAGACTGTAGCAAAAATTGAGAGAGAACGCAAAGAGAAAAGGAGAGAGAGAGAGAGAGAGAGATCAATGGAAAGGAGTGACGGAGGAGAGAACGCGAAGAAGGATCGACAGAAAGGAGCGGTGGAAGACAGAGAAAGACTGTGGGGTGAGGAGCGGCAGAATAGAGAGAGGTTGCGGGGTAGCTAGGGTTTGCGGTGGGAGAGAGAGTGAGAGAGAAACTGAAGAGAGAGAAAATTTTAAAAATAAAACGAAAAATTAAAGTTTATATAAAATTAATGTGGTATTTTTAAAACATAATTTCAAATATGAGACATTTTAAAAAAACAAACATAAAAATTAATATTTCTTTATAATAGAAATATATACTTTTATTTTTAAAAATTATGGTTCAAGTTATCATAGTCTGCGTAATTAGCACTATTGGGTAAGGGAGAAACTTAATCATGGACACGTTAAAGCCCACATGTAGTCATCATCATCGGAATTTAGAGCTTGAAGCATTGGGCCAACTAAACAAAACTTGAAGAAACATACACGAAACCCACTTAAAATGTGGTGGTAATTACACAACATTGCATTTATTAATACTAATTCTACAAATATTTTGATTTTCAACTTCTTTCATAAAAAGGGACTCTAACCAAATTATTCCCAATTTCAGAAAAGTCTCATTTACCTCTCCATATTTATAATATATCTTCTAAACAAAAAAAAAAACGTTTCTAAAATCATGAGATACTTAATTTAAGGAGATTAAAAAGGCAATCAAAATTATGAAATCCTTGCATAACCGAATAACTAGTGTACATAGGATGCTAACAAATTTGAACCAAAAAATCTACAAAAATATTACAGATATTTAAATCAATCAACTGATACATGATAATAATACCAAAAATGATAACATATACGAGACTACTGCAACATTTGTCGACTGGTTTCAAGAACATGTCAGAAGAAAGTCGTGCTTCGCGACACCACTCGGCCCCGCATTTGTCTTCGGTCGTGAGCCTCACCTTACCGATCGTCATCGTGCCGCCCAGACCGTAGCAGATCGCGAACGTGAGAGCAGTCGGTTTCGCCGTTCGTTGCTTCCGTTACTCGTATTTGTTGTTGTGTAAATATTATTTATTATTGGTTTATTATATATATATATATATATATATATATATATATGCAAGTGTATATTCGTTTTTCTTTTCAATTGATAATATATATAGTTATATTGAGCATTAACATTACCTATTGTGTGTAATAACGAAGAATATTATTTTTTCAAGGACTGAACTTTTATATATACTATTGATGTGTGCATGTGTATATCACTAGCATATTCAAAATTGTCAGACGAGTCATGCAATATTTCTTTTGTAATACTGTAATAATAATACGAATAATTATGGAGATATTCATGTTGATCAAAATCAAATAATAATATAATAAATATCTTTGAGATAATACATACAAAAACAAATATCCTTGTAATATTTGACAAATATACAAGTATTGTGAAGTTATAAAATTGAGAAATGATATCTCAAATAAAAAAGTTAAAAAAAGGAGAAACTAATATTTATTGAATAATAAATAAATGTATATATTTATATATACACACACTTACGACGTGTGCATACGATATTAATCATGTTAATTTCTAATTTATAATAATTTAATAATAACCGAACAACTCAATATTCAACCAATGTCTTAATGTAAATATCAATGAAATATTATCAGTACACTGTAAATACACTCACAAATAATATCGTCGAAAAATGAATTAATATCGACACAATATACAACAATTTGAACATAATAAATAAAATTATAATTAGTGATATCAAAAAAGAAAAATAACAAAACAGTGTATTTTGATATATATATATATATATATATATATATATTATCTCTTAAACACCTTAAAGGTAGGAGAATTTTCGTTTGATTGTCTACGTTCCTACTTTATCTCCTTATTTATTGGAGATTGCAATTAACTGATTGTGTCTTCTAGTATAATTTTTTTTCTTATTTTGTCTAATAATACAAGAGTTTTAAAAGCTGTATTTTTATAAGATTTGTTTCAAAAAGTGGTATAGTTGTGTAAAACTTCCTAAAATGTGAAATCCCCTTTATATTCTACATCATCATGTCCAAGGGAGGGTTCATACGATAGCGATATGAGGTGAGGTGGTCTCCAATTCCGTGGTATTCCTTGAGAAAGAGAAGAAAAAGCAGGCAAAACGAAACGATCAGGTGGGTCTATTTTGACAAATGAGGAAAGCCTCCCTACAATATCTTTAACACGCTTTGACGGAAGAACAATAAATCAAAGATACGTCGTCAAGAGTAACGTGGGAGTTAAAATGACTTGTATTTGCTTCTTCCTTTCCTTTCGTCTCATCCAAGACCATTCTTCAACACATTTTCTTAACCAATATTTATACACATGCCATCTTTATATGTATAACCCACCTGTCAGTGTTTATTGCTAAGCTAATCACTTTCGTTTTCAATAATCCTTGAACTACTTATTGGGTAAGGGAGAAACTTAATCATGGCCATGTTAAAGCCCACATGCAGTCATCATCATCAGAATTTAGAGCTTGAAGCATTGGGCCAAGTAAACAAAACTTGAAGAAACATACACCAAACCCACTTAAAATGTGAAATCCCTTGTATACATTCTACATCATCATGTCAAAGGGAGGGTTCATGCGAGGGCGATATGAGTTGAGGTGGTCTCAAACTCCGTGGTCCTCTATTCCTTGAGATAAAGAGAAGAAAAATCAGACAAAACAAAACGATCAGGTGGGCCTATTTTGACAAATGAGGAAAACCCCCTTACATACAATCTCCTTAACACACTTTGATGGAAGAACAATAAATCAAAGATAAGTCGTCCAGAGTAACGTGGGAGTTAAAATGACTTGAATTTGCTTCGTTTCTTTCCTTTCGTCTCATCCAAGACCATTCTTCAACATATTTTCTTAACCAATATTTACACACATGACGTCTTTATATATAACACCCACCTGTCAGCGTTTATTGCTAAGCTAATCACTTTCGTTTTCCACCACCAAACACTATCATACCCCTCAGCTGCATTCGAAGTGGACAACATTCAAATTAACTTATTGAGCCTATCCCTTCACACCTCAAGACCGCGACTAAACCAAATTAAACTTAATAAGAACCCACCTATGAGTTGCAAATTAGCTAGTAAACAAATATACGAGGGGCACTGAAAAGAACTAATTCTTACAATATTCAAAGTCGTGCATTGGAATGTACTTTTTAACCATATATTTGAAAATTTAATATTCATAATTCAAAGGATAGTAAGGATGTCTCCCTTGTTAAAAAGAGAAAAGAAGAAGAAGTTGTAGACTTATCGATATAGCTCAACTTACAGGAAAGTTGATTTCAGAGAATTTCTATTTGTATGGAAGTTTCTTATTGAGTGAGCACATATTCAGGTAGAGGAGTGAAACTCCATTGTTGTTTTTCGAGTATTTTACGACAAAAAATATATGCACAGGGTTTTGTTTTTATATAATAAATAGGATATTTTAGTCCTAATAAATTATTTTTACTCAGTAAGTAGAATTTACTCACTCCCCTTCAGTAATTACGTTTTCAGAAACTAAGAAACTTGAGCAGCCAAAGAAAATTGAAATTCTTTGATTTTTCAATTCCTTCAAATCAAACATGTCAAAAATTATTATTTTTAGAGAACTTGCACTTTATAGTGCACTTACTACGAACCAACGAGAGCTTACTAGTAATAAGTAATTATTGACTTATATGAGGAGCACAAGTAAGAATTCTTAGGATGTTTAAACTCGTGTATTGAAATGTGGTTCTTAACCACATATTTGGAAATTTAGTACATATCCATAACCTAAAGCACTGCAAAAAAGTTTCTTCGATAAAAGTAAAAAGAAAGAAAGAAACTAATTAATACCAATCCAAACTGATGATCACTTCTAGAAACTCATTATTCTTGCTGTGTTTCTCAGAAAACAACGTTTATACGTTCACGCAAGAAGAAAGAATAAGAGAACTGCTGACCCGGATCACATTTCAAAAGCACCAATGCACCTCTTTTTCTGTCAAGTTGCATATAGCAAGAAGAAAAATCTGCTACCATTGGTGGCCCTGCGTCTTGTACAATTAAAAGGGACTTTCAAGTATTGTTCATATATATTGTGATAATTACGGTCCAAACTATAGATTCAAAATTAACCATTTTCATTACTTGCTAAAGGGTTTTGTTGTCAGAGTTTTACTTTCTTGTATGGTAATTATATAGGTCCAATTTTTGTATTGTTAATTTAACAACCGAAACATAAATAAAACATCTACATTTTCTTTTTGATAGTTCATAAAAATCAACATGCATGAAATAAAACTTGAATTGTTTCTAAAATACATAATAAAGATAAAAATATTCACATTCATTTGAAAATCCCATGCAAAAAATTTGACCATTAACAATTAGTTGCTTGCACCGGAAGCAACAAACCTCCTCGTTCACTTAATTATTCTTCAAAGAAAAAAGTAAACATCGTCATAAAATTGGATATTACTTGCTATGTCGTCTTGTAGAAAGAGAATACCATGATTTAAGCAAACCAAATTAAAATTAAAGTGTAATTTGCAAAAGAGTTTGATTTATGCGTGGTAAAATTGGGGTAGGTGAGGTGGATCCCCCAATAATTATATTCATTTTTCCTTTTATGAACAAATTGAAGAAAAAAAGACAAAATGATTCCATCTAAAATCAACCAAAGTACACAAGAAAAAGTTAACGGAGTCTTTACTTAAAGTCTAACACTTGAAAAAGAACGTCCCACTTGATCATATAATCTATCCTTCATTTCCCTTTCAATCTCTCCCCAACTTTCTCGCTGGGTCGCTCCTTTTGCAAACTTCTAAAGAAGAGAGGATGACCCACTTTGCAGTATAATCCCTTCAACTAATTGGATCCACTTGTTTGGAAAAAAAGTCTTCATTGTATAAATTAGTATATATAATCTTTTCTGTATCATTTGTTTCTTTTAAAATTATTATTTATTTTTATTAGAAATTGAATCTTTGGCCCTTAAATATTAGAGACGATTTCAATATAACAAGCTATAAGCAAATTGTTTTTTTTTTTACTTTATTTCTAACTGAATTATATATATATATATATATATATATATATATATGTGGGGTGGGGAGGGGGGAGGGTTTCATCTCATCTTCACCATTCACTACTTTTAAATTTAATAATTGATGTAACTTATTTTTTTGAATGAATCTAACCTCTACTATTATATTTAAAAGCAATAAATGGTGAAGAAACTTACTCTTCGAATAAGTGAAATCTTTTCCTCTCTATATATAGTTTTAAATTTTACAATGCATATACTTGTTTTACTTAAACTAGTTAAGTAAAAAAAAAATAAGAAAAGCAATTCTTTGTCAGTATCCATCACTTGATTAAGCTGAGATTAACACAGAACCGATTGCAAACCCTACTTGCCTTTCATTTTCTCGCTATACTATAGCCTATACTACACATCTTCGTTAGCTAGGTCTCATTAAATTATCATTTAAGTATAGAAATTTAGCTCTACATTTCCATTTTTTTGTCAAGTTTTGATACGCTAACGCCAAGTTCTTATCATATTTCAAACCCGTACATAGTTAGATTTCAATAGAAATTCGAAACTCTCGGAACTAGACTTGTTGCCAGTTCCGGTTTGTCAAATGTGAGAACCGGAACCGAAACGTGGTTTTCACGGTTTGATCCGGTTTCAGTTTTGACAGATTTAACCGCCGGTTCGGTTTCAATTCGGTTTCCTGTTTTCTTTTTTTTTTTTCAAATTTTTTTTTTTAATCTGTTATTTTATTCCGTCATTTGGTTTGTAAATTTTGTTATATTCAATAATTAAATATAATATCAATAATATAGAGTTGAAAAAAAAATAACCGTGAGAATCGCCGGTTCCAACGGTTTAGTGAACCGGCGGTTCGACGGTTTTTAAAACGTGGAACCGGAATCTAAACCGTAACCCACCGGTTTTGATCGGCCGGTTCCTATTCCGATTCGGTTCCGGTTTTGACCGGTCCGGTTCCACGGTTTCGGTTCCAATTTTACAACTCTAATCGGAACATCTTATTAGAGAATATTTGTATCGTATATGTGATAAATATCGATTATAATTTTTAATTTTCTCTTTCGAGTATTCATGTACGACTTATATAGTTTATACTTACAAGATATCTAACAAATGAAACACGGCCAAATTGTTCTCTTTATGATATTTACAGCTGCTTAGATTTTGTCATAACTTGTTTAAGGCAAGAAGAACGTAAAGGAAATTCTGAAATCGCCTAGATTTCGCTAGATTATATCAAAATGGGTTAATTGACAACACATAACAAATTATTTTCCCTATTATTTGGGCTTCAAGAATAACAGGATTTCCCTTCAAGTAAAGAAAGTCATGAACCAACTACATACATAAATGCACCGATTTCGCGTCGTATGCGTCATGCGACCGTAAATTGACATAAGATAACCCTAGAAAAATTAAAGATAATGCCAGCAGAGAGCTTGACTTGTGGGCTGCCGGGTGGATATTCCTTATGTGCAGTCAAAGTAGATGAAGTTGAAAAAAAAATCATCTATAATCCAATCTATATGGTAATTTATATGAAAAAAAGATCATTTATAATCTAGTAACTTAAATGGAAATGGGTATTTTTAGAAATGGAAAGTATATACTTTAATCTTAGAGCACAAATCCCCTCAAAATGAATGGGTAATTACATAGATTATCTATAAAATGAATGAACATAGAATTTGAACACCTTGTTATATAAAAATATTTTTTTGACATATGTTACACAATGAGATTAAGAAATTGTGCGATTAAGATCATAGTAGTGAGCATTTTCATAGCAAAAATTAAATGGAAAGGATAATTATTTTTTGGATGAATACATTGCACGTATTGTTCATGAATTTTTAGATGTTTGGATAAAAAAATATCGTAATATCATAATTATACTTGTCATGTAAATTAATTTTTATTGTATTAAAATCATCAAAAAACGACAAATCTTATCCAAGCTAAAGAAATTAGTAATTATTTTTTAGGAGGCGTCGACGAGACATATATAGAGTGTGATAGAGAGGGACACGGGCGACTTGGGGTTAGACTTTGTTGAAAAGATATTCTTAATAAGAGGTTGAACGTGTGGGCGAGGTTAGAATTGAATTCCATAGAAAGTTGCTTCCGTAGCGATAAATATGTACAAATAAATATATAATTAAACAGCTTAATTAATGGACGCCGCTTTCTTTTAATTACTTGCCTCCAATTTTCTCTGTGTCTGTCTTTTATGTGTTGACTTAAAAGTAATTTCGTTTGCATGTAACCTGCCCACGACCCATAATCCTCTTTATATATTAACGATTGCTTTTCTGCTATTAGAATCTTCTCCTATGTATATGTATAATTAACCGACTTTATTCTACTGTATTTGTACTTATGTATAATCCAATGTCAATGAACCTACAGTGGATTATTAGCTTGCTTCTCCATTTTAGCACCTGGTTTCAACTCTACTCTAACTAATCAAACTTATTAGTTCCTAATTAAATAAAGTTGTAACAGCTATTCTTGCATTTACATGTCTCATATCATGTATAACTTCTGCTATCACTTTTGCCTTCTGCAAAAACAATTTTTCTGTTTTTTTTTGCATGACTTAATATGCTTTGCCCAGAAAAAGAAAAACATAGTTAAGTTAGTTTTGGCTTCATTCTAATTCTCAATTAAATTAGGGCACGTTTGGCAGTTGATAAGATTGAGTTTACATATATGATCAAAGCGATGATGTTTTTTATTTGTCTTCATTTCATTTTTTGTTGGAAGAGGAATATATATGGATAAACTTTTTCATGCGGTCAAAACTATGATCAGCAAGTGGTTGGTGCATTTTCTTTTTTTAAATGATGGAGATGAGTTTAATATGAGTCGAAACAAATCACTAGTTGATTGATTCAACTCTTGAATATTTAAAAAAAATTAAAAATAAGTAAAAAAAATAAAAAAGGAAGGGCACACAATTTGGTGGACGAACAGGTTACAAGGGGCTGAATTTGACAGTAATCACCTAATATTTACAGGTGGACATTTTAAGTTTGAACTTTAAGGGAGGTAAAAAGTAAAAGTAATTGATTTTGATTTTGTTCACCCTTTACCTTTAAAAAACATTTGGTGGACAAACGGGAAAAACAGTAAATTAAAATAGCGGACATTAAGTATTCTAAAAGTAAGTATTTAAATACCTCTTTTTCAAAAATTAGAATCGAAGAAAGAGGAATTGAGAGATTTCTTAAATTATTTAAACAAAAATCATTGACTTGAGGGCTATCCTTCACATGGAAAACAAATATATGTAAACTGTTTTCTAGCTAATGTGGAGGTAGAGACAATCTGATCATTCTCAAAGTTTATATTTTATGTTTAATCAGAAAGGGACCTTCCAGCTGTGGGGATTCACCGACAAAGAGGGCATCTTCCACAAAATTGACCAAACTTTTCCATATCTTGACCTATTAAACTGAGATTTTTTATAATTTAAAATTTGTCGTTCATTAGCATGATACATGATGACAAAGAGAATATCCATTTTTTAACATTTTATTATTAAAAGTGGAAAATCATTTCGAAATTAGAGTTGATTTATAAAGATATAGCTCATCAGTTATCGTTTCTCATATTTGTTAATATAAGTGTTTGATTTTTGATAGAAGGCAATATATTAAAAAAATGCTAATCCATCAGATATATACTCTTATCAAGAGTAAAGTATTCTTCCTTTAACAGGATAAGTAAAATTCGTGAAATACTAACACACTAAACTAATAGTTTACTAATTTTTGTGTTAAATTGTTTTTATAAGTCAATTCTTATAATTTTATAGGTCATAAATCCTGATTTAGAAAATAACTTAAAAATAATAATCTTGAGTCATGTGAAAATACAATGCGTAGTCTGTGTGCATAAAATAAAATTCGGATATCCTACTTATTAAAAATCCATAGATACCAATAATGAAAATGATCCTTGAGAAAATAGAAATACCAGAGCGCTTTACTATGTACGAAGATGCTACCATTTTGGTATTCTAATATTTGTTGACAATATCGCTGGAATAAGATATACAAGTTTCATTATTAAATTCGGCAAATATATCAACACATTAAAGCACAAATTGAGACGAGTTATATTTATGTTGTATATAATATTTGTATTTAAATAAGAAGGACGATTGATTCCATATACTTAATATTATATGTTCAATTATTTTGCAATATTGGCATGGAATTGTTAGCCAATCGCATCATAAATAGTAAAAATACAGAGTAGAACGACTTGGTGTTAGAATCCTATTTGCTTTGTATAATATATATTGTATATTCTTTAGCTTAAGTCAATCAATCATGATCTGGTGGTTATAATTGATATCTCACCACGAGAAGGGTTTCTTTAATGGCAACTGTCTATGGTATTTGGCAAGAAAGAAATTACATGCTGATTTTTCAGCACATAAAACATTACACGCATTTGACAATAATATTAAACTTTATTCACAAAAAATAAAATTACACATAATATTGACTAATCACATAATTAATTGATGTATTGGAGTCTCATGGTCTTAATTACATTTAATTAAATTCATTAATATTTCCAACAATTTTCTTCAATTTCAGCAATGAATTATATTTTTTTTAAAATTTGAACCATGTTTATTTGCTAGTCGACCAGCGTATACAATTACAATCCAATAAAAAAAAAAATTAAGACACCCAATATAAATCCATTTTGTATATTTATCTCAGAAAAAATGTAGAAATTAATTTCAAGGCCAATGCCAGAAATATCTTCTACTAAAAGAAGACAAACATAAATTAATTAATGTACTAGACGGGTCACATTGTACTCGCCTTAATTGACAAAGAGAGGTGTAAAACTAGAAATCTTCTAATTCTAACAACGTACATTTAGGTAATCAACTAATAGCTATTTTGAAAGAAAAAAAAACCACTAATAGCACCCTGACTGTTCTTTTTATTATTTTGTTAGTTCACATAAATAATTCAAGTCTTGATAGCACATATTTTTTTGTTAGTTCACATATAAAAAATCTTTTAATATTTTTAATTTTAAATAATTAGAAAATATAAAATTAATATTGATGATTTAAATATCAAATGTATACAAAATACTAAATATGTCCAAAATATAATAACGATATTTAGCAAGTGTCCTCATCGGGAACTGATGGGTAGGGTGCAAGTGATTTCGAAGTAGAGGCGATGCTCAAATCGATATCCATTTTTGTCATGATCATCTCCGTCCGTGTATGAAGAGCCACCTGATCTGAACGGATTTGCATAATCTCCTCTGCATGCTCTGACTGCAGCTGCTCAATCTGCTCTGCATGATCTGATCGAATCTGTGTCATCTGCTCCTCCAGGCGGGCCTAAAGCTCATAAAATCGTTTTCGCAGCTCAATATTCTTGCGGCAGAGATCATTGTTGCTGGCTCTAAGTGCAACATGTGGAGACGAATCTCCTCTACATAAGCGACAACAAATTGCGATCCAAGACCGTAAACTCGTCCAGATGGACGAACACTGCCAACATGATCGAGAAATGCAGAACGCTCATCATCCGGTGTAGGCTAGGACTCGAGGGTGGGGAAGCGCTCATTAAGTAGTTGGTTGCAATGCTCCTACAAAAGAAAATAAAAATTTAAAAAATATTGTTATTAGGATAAAAATAATAACTCAGTTGAGGTTAGAAAATACTCACCGATACCTCTCGTGCTCAGTTGTCCACAAACGTCTTTCTATAGTGATTTTTAGTGTGGAGGTATGTATGGAGCTCTCGCACACCAACTTCTCGATTATTCTTGCAACTCTACAAAAACAAAATATTACATTAATATTTAACATTTAAGAATTTATTTTTTTAAATTAAAATTTAGAACTTATTATCAGTCGTTTTGCATGCTCTTTGTGTGAGGCTGAGCCCCCCGTATGGAGAGCTAGGTTAGCTAACTTATTTCGGCTATTGATCTCTGAACGTTTTTTAAAAGCCTCAGAATTCCAAACAAGAAGATATGATGTGTAGGGCACATTGGACAACCAATCTAACTTCTTCTTTGTTGTTCGAATAATGCTTAGTATGTCGTTGTACCGCATGTCTGCTCATTATCTCCAAAGTTGTTTGATATCATCCTCGTCACTTGGATCCATTGTAAAATGGGTCTACAAATGCAAAGAAATATGTCAATATATTTGATTAGGAAAATTTAAAAGATAAATAACCATATTAAATTTATTTCACTTGACTTCCAATTGTTAAACCACATTTTTTTGGATAAGTCGCTGGTGCACTTCCAATCTACTACACCCGCACAGGGGCTTAACTGGATTTTCAGAGTCTCCCAAAAAGACATATCTCGACTAAGCTCAAGGCTACGTGCAAACAATTATTACATATGTACCAAAATTAAATTTGTTTTCCAGATAGAATTTAGGCAAAAACGAATTATAGAAAAAGAATTACCTCCCAGTAAAAATATAACAAGGTTTAATTTCATTTGCACTATTTGGTGCAATAGATCTATACACCTCCGGGTGAATGTCGTCCTCCTAAGGAACACCTGAAGGGGTCGAGGCTGGCAAGGAATCTTCCTGTGGCATCTGGTCTATAGGAGGAGACTGGGATGTTGACTGAGAGGCGGATTGAGATCCCTGAGAAGCGGTGTCGCCAACTGCAGTAGCACTTATTTCTTCAGAGACAGTCTCAGGCACATTCGTCAATTGACTTCTGGACCGATGGACTTGCAGAACAATTGGACACTGAGGGACCACGCGGAGGAGCCATGTATCTATAGAAAACAAATTGTAACATTAATAAATAATGTAAGACTAAATTCAATTTTCAAAACATAGCATGCCTAATGACTATTATGAAGATATAAAAGTAGGTGCTTTGTGATCTCTCTCTACCATAAAACATAGCTAATAACGTAAGACTAAATTCAATTGCCAAATTAATGTTGCAACAAAGAATTATAAAAAACATATGTTGCAAATTAAATGGCATGTACATGAATATGACCAAAGAACTTAAAATATCTCATTTGAAGCACTTGTCATTGTTGCAGGAACTAGCCAGCAAAGAAGAACAACTTCAAAATTCTGTAGTCAAAGTGTATTTTGCCTTTGCATACCTCTTGCTTGTGGCATCGGGTTCTAGCTCCTCGCGCTGACATATCTCACGTATGTCATATTGCGCCTTCAAGTTGTCTTTGGACTTTCCTCGAACATTAAGAACTGTATTGGAGACGTTGTCAAATACGTTCTTCTCAATGTGCATGACATTCAGGTTATGTCTGATTAGTAAATCACCCCAATATGGGAGGTCCCAAAATATACTCCTTTTCCTCTGACTAGTAAGCCTAGCAGCATTTCAGTTACACTCCTCCGCATCCGATTTTGTAACTTTCTTCATGCAAATGTCCTCTAGCTCCCTAATATCTCCAAACCAGACTTTACATTTGGGGGAAGATCCTTCCTCGCAATCCGACCCTTCTTGAAGTCCGATCTGTTCCTCCTGAACGGATCCCACTATCTAATAATTTTCTGTGACAATCGAACCAACATGTCTTTCATCCATACTTCAATGAGAAGGCACCAATCTCCTCCATGTAATGAGGACATGCATACTTGCCTGATGTACTCCAACCTATCAAATTTAATTTAATTTATTAAAATAATTTAAATAAGTAACTCGTGTATCGAACAAAAGTGATATAATTATATATATTCGTACCAGATAATATCGAATATGCTAGGAAGTCACTAATGGTCCAGATAACTGTGGCCCGCATCAATAAATTTTGTTTCTTCAACACATCGTATGTCAATGCCCCATCGTGCCATAAACTAATAAACTCGGCAATCAAGGGTTGCATGTATACATCTAGCATCTGTTTCGGACTTCGGACCTAGTATAATAACTGTTAATAACATAAACGAATCTTTCAAACACATAGAGGGAGGCAGATTATAAGGCATCAATATCACTGGCCAGCATGAATACTGTTGACCCGATGCACCAAACGAGTCGAATTTGTCTGTGCCTAATCCTAACCGCACATTTCTACTCTCTTTCGTAAAATTTGGATGGAAACGATTGAAATGCTTCCATGCCTCTACATCGGAAGGATGCTGCATGACTCCCTCCTCTTGTGTATGCTTTTCATGCTACCTTATGTGAGCCGCAGTAGCCTTTGATGCATGCAGTCGCTGCAAATGTTGGATGATAGGCAAGTAGATGAATATGGCATGAGACTCTGCTTCCTAATTTTATATCTTGGGTGGTTGCAAAATTTGCAAAAAGGGTGTCCTTCGTCTGTACCGCAAAAAATCATGCATCCATTTTTGCAGTAGTTTATCTTTTTGACTAGCAAACCAAACCCATCCACCAATTTCTTCATGTTGTACATGCTATCAGGTAATGTTGTGTCCAGAGGCGCCCACTAATGAGATCATTATGAAATCAAGATGTATGCTCTCTAAGGTATGTTGAATTGCTCCTTGATATTTAAAAGTGCAGTCAATTGACTAACCTCACATCCCAGATATAATGGTCTACTTGCAGAGGCCAACATATCAAACATCCTTTGTGCCTCTGGATTGAGATCCTCCTCCAAGTAATCTGGTACATCCTCCACATTGGGAAACACTTAAGGGCCAGCCACATCGAATACCATCTGGTGCATTTTCCCATAATCTGGTTGACTGTACTGCATGTTCTTATGATGTTCATTTTGAATCGGAGCATCATTACTCCCACTGCCTTCGTGTTGTCTAGACTCTTGATACATAACGTTTGTATCCCCTTGATAAACCCATTGATGATAATTATGAACAAAACCACGCCTATACAAGTGCGTTCTAATGACGTCAGGTTTTACCAGCTTTCTGTCGTCGTACCTCCTTCACGGACAATGTATTTGCGGATTGTCGATGTCAAAATACGACATTGATTGGCAAACTCAACAAATTGCTCCACCCGGCCATGAATTCATGCATCACAAAACCATTAAAAATACGTACGTACATCCATTCACTCATTTTCTTATCATTTCGGTTCACAATTGTAATCAAATTTTAACTTAATCGCATATGCAAAGTACGCACCATTAAGAATATAAATAATATATCAACATTGCACAAATAAACTTACACCTAAAATTAATTCAACATAATATCATAACATTCCTAATAATAATAACAAAATAAATAAACAAACAAACTAAACAATTAAACCATAACACTAAAAACTATTGAAATATTTAATTTTTATTGAAAATAGACTTACAGATTCAATGTGACGTCTAACTTGGCCTGAAACACGTCAACTTGTTGTCTACTAACCCCTGTATATTCTGTTTTTGAAGAGTTTTCCGAATGTCCATTCAATAGGTAAGTCATGTATTTATAGGCCAAAAATTTTGCGACAAAATTCGTCGCAATTTTTGCATCAAAAAACAATTTCGTCTTCATTTTGCGACAAAATTCGTCGTCGTTTTGTGACCAACTATAAGGTTGACACAAACTGACCCAAGAAATCAACCCCCAACATCCCGCCAAAAAATTACGATAAAATATTTCGTCGTAAATTAAGCAGAAAAATTCCCGCCAAAACTTTGCGACGAAATATTTGCGTCGCAATTGTTGCAACAGACGTATTTCGTCCAGAAATTTTTTGCGACGAAATTCGTCGCAGCAGAAATAATGTTTGATTTTTCTGCGACGAATTTCGTCACAATTTTACGTCAAAATTGTTTGGTTGCAAAAAAAGCCGTTTCTTGTAGTGACATTCGACATGATTATGTAGTTGAGATGAAACTCTATAACGAAAAGGATTATAAAAAAATGAGATTAATTATATATTGCGAACGATACTAGCATTTTTAGTCCCCGGCTTATCCCTCCGTGTGCGGATACATCGCTATTTTGATTCCTTGTTTTAGCAAAAAATACAAATATTTAGGAAGAAACTATAAATTGGAGTGCTACACTTTGAAGAAAAATACGTGAAAGGACCACGCTAGGTTTTGTTGATCATGAATTTAGAGTTAAATCCAGCTTAATCAACGTAAAAGTCAGAAATTTCTGCCTTGTTAACCACAATGTCCATAATGTCACATAATAGCCACTACGGCGCCATCAAAGTTTTTATGCAAGCCTTTGTCTTCTCTAGGGCTTCAAAGTTTTTCGGGAAATATCTATGAACACATTATAGCATGTACTGGTTTGTTTGATCAAGAAGATAATTGATGCGGTAGATAATTAAAACTAAATGACGTCGAATCCAATATGGAGAAATTCTAAATACCGTTAAGAAAAATTTTGTTTCTCGCTCACACAAAACTAAATAAAATGATCAATCAGATATCAAAAAATATTTAAATATCAGATGATTCCATACACAAATAAACCATTCAGTGAAGATTTTTTGATAAATTATTTGATTTTATTCTCACTAAAGATTGAATCTACAAATTTTTTATGCTAAAATTTACTTCAGTACAAATAAAATTGAATTATTAAGTTTTAACTATTGATGTTTTTGTTGTCGATTTAATTAATATATTAAGCGCGTGATAAAGCTGAAATGAAAGTGAGTAGTTAATTTTTGTGTCTTAATTAAAGTGACATCATTGGTTTGAAAAAAAAAAAAAGAGAGTGAAGGTTATTTGGAGAAAGCCGTGAAAATAGGAAGAGGAGGAGGACGGTGGCGGTGGCGGTGGCAGCGTTGAGGTGGAGAGAAGGGAGAAATGACGTGGGGGTTGGCCGTTGGGCTTTGAAGTCAGTGGGATTAGGTATTTCTACCACACTGTGGGTCCCACCTCTCTTTGCATTGTAACCACCGTCAGTGGAGCCTTGCCGTCAACTCAGTTGACCTCAGGACCAGGACCCCACCTCCACACATGGACTTCCCGTACTCTATTACCTCCAATCCGTCATCTTTCACGGAACTCAACTCTAAGACTATCCCACCATTATATACACGTTACCGGAACCAGCGGTTTCGGTTTGTCAAATGTAAGAATTTAAATCGAACCGTGGTTTTTAAGGTTTGGTCCGATTTTGATTTGGTTTCAGTTTCAATTTTGATCGTTTAACTACCGGTTTGATTTTGATTCGGTTTCAGTTCAGTTTCCTGTTTTTTTTTTTTCAAAATTTTGTTTTTAATCCGTTATTTTATCCCGTCATTTGGTTTGTAAATTTTGTTATATTCAATAATTAACTACAATACTAATAATACATTTTATTCCAAAGACTTTTTTAATAATTTTTAAACAAATTAATTATTCTATTAGTAATTACATCACATAATTTTAAACAAAATTAGAAAAAAAACTCATTAAATTTTATTAGATGCACTCACTTGTGGCAGAGGAATACCGTGGTTACAATACCGAATTTAATTATATAATATAACTATACAACAATTAACAATACATGATAAATTAAAATATAAGTAAAAAAGGAAAAAA
>CAODLS011996611.1:0-16626 GCA_948243855.1 Flueggea neowawraea
AAAGCTTAGTATGGTGTAAGAACTAGAAAACACTTAGAGAGAGAAAGTTAAGAATAAAATTTGCAAAGCTTGGGCTCACTCTAAAAAATGTTCTCTACTTGCCTCTAGACTGATGAAGTCTATTTATAGATGCTCTCTGAGAAATAGTCGTTGTGGGGCTCAAACAATCCGTTGTGAGAGAGATGTAACTTGTTAAAATTGTTGACCTCAGTCCTTACTACGCATATACTATAAGTAATGCGTGTGTAGTGTCCATTTCTATCAGAGTATTATGTGTTGCTTTCCCTCTTCTGCATGCAAAGTATGAAGCCTAGTATCCATTGCTTGATTTGATCAAAATTTTGGAAACTACTACGTGCGTAGTATTTACACTGCGGCCGTAATACTATGATTCTGCATGCATTCCACTGTCTTCTACGGGCATAGATGGACCTCCAAGTTTACACCTTTGATTTGTCACGTGATTGCATCATATGGTGTCAGGGAATATTCAAATTTGAAACTCCTGAGGAGTGTCTCAGATTGGTCTCATACCCGTCTACGCGTATAGTATCTCTTATTACGTGCATAGTAAAAATCTTCTTCAGAATGTAGCTCTTTCCTCTTACGCGCATATTTCTTTCCAGTTTGAATCCAAGACTCTTCTACGTGCATAGTATTCCATACTACGCGTATAGGGTGTCAGTTGAATGAATTTCCTCTTTACTATGTTGATTCCATCTGGTATAATGCTCACAAAAGAGGATTGGACCATTCTATCTTCTGATTTACACGGTATTGCGCACATAGTATATTGTATTATGCGCATTGTATCCATTCTAGAACACTTCAAAATTTCTTTATCCTTCTCAAAATGCATAGCTTAACTTTTTCAATTGTTTTGTTAAATCATCAAAACTTAGAAGGGAATTTTCATGTAGACCAAACTTGGTTCAAGAGACTAGTCACCTCAGATACCGAACGAAGCTAAAGAGACATATATCATAACATAATAATATGTGGTAACTGTGGAAACTTCTTAAAATGCATGGAATACATATGTGAACCCAACCCCTGACGACGTCAGAAACCCTAATTCGATCGAATATCTAACCTTTCCTTAGATAATCGAACACTTCATAAAATTATAGTTTAGTCCCTCAACTTTTACCAAATTACATCTTAGCCCCAAGATCATTGAAATTTACAATTCACTCTCTAAGCCAATCTTTTACCAAAACCTTAACCAATACAAATCCACTTCAATCTTCAAAACCCATCACCAACCCCTACATATCTATGTTCATTCTAGCAAGATCTAATAAAATCCAACCAAATTCGTCCAACAAATTTGAACCCTAACCAAACCCACATAAATCACTACATTCAAGTACACCCATACAAACCTTATATGATCTTGCATGAAATGGAAGAAAGAAACAAGTTAGAAGAGTGATCTTACCTCAAAACACGGACAACGGGTCAAGGAGAGGCAAAGAGAGATGGAGAGAATCGATTTTGGAGTGTGGAGGAGTGTGTGGAAGGGAAAAATGACGAACAAGGTCGAGTGAGGGGGTATTTATAGACCCTCTCACCAAAACACATCATTTCACTTATTTATTGGGTCGTTACGCATGTACCACACGATTTACATGCGTAACTGGCCACTTACATGCGTAATTGCACGCTTACGTACGTAACGGGGCACCCATAATGTTTCCAAAAATTTATGTCCAGCTATAACTAAAATTATGTACGTAATTCCAACCTTATGTTCATAAAAGTGTCTCTCCAGCTTACGTACATAACTATTTTCTTGCGTACGTAACTTAAGACCATCACTCACCCTTAACATCATCTAAAAAACTTGAAGATCCAATCAAAATTGTACGGGACATTACATCTATCTAAAGCTAGGATAAAGGACTAGAGATGGCTTTTTTGGAGGCACATGGATGTGAGGTATCACTAATATCAACTCATGCTTTTGTAAATAGACAACATAATCATTAGAGGTTGTAGGCTGATGAATCCTTTATGATCTCCTCAAGGTCACCTCTTTCATAACTACATTTGGATCATCTTGTACAACTTGCTTTATGGGCTCAGCTTGAATGTCTACATTTCCAAACCCAAATAGTTCATAATCACTATGATGTCTCATTTACACATTATGCAAGGACGTGTGTTTCATTTTTGAGTTGTCCTATGTGTTTTGAATTTGTTACACATTATTGCAATAAAGGGGTCCTTATTAAAAAAACTTATAGATAACTCTTTTCTCTCTCAGAAACATTAATGCATATTGTGTATATCTTATATAATCAAAACAGATGACACATGTCCAATATATCTAAATCACCCACTTGGACTCCACATCTTAGATGCATTTACTCAAAGATGGATCCTTGGAATGATCAAGATTTTTTGTTACATTTCACATTTACATCGAATTAGAACACTTTAGAGACTATGTATGACATAGACACTAATACAATACTTTTGGATACTTATCAAATCATTTCACACACTTTAAGGTAGTAGGAATCACATCCATAATAGGACGACATGCATCCTTATTGGAAACATCTAAGGAACGTGCCCTGTTAAGACGCAATGCAAGTCCCATTCAAGAATGGGACGTGTGTTCTCTAATGTGTGACATTTGTCCTTCTTCGTATTTTTTCAAAACCTCAAAGATCACACCTTTCATGCATATAATTGACCAGTCATGTCTTCTAACAATTGCACACTCTAGAGCACCATGAAATCTCAATAAAAATAAATGAAAATCATGGATTTTGACATATTAAACCCCAAAGTTGACTCCTTTTTAAGCCTAGAAATGCACTTTATATATCTCACTAAAACAAGCCCAAATCACACGATTTTAACAAGATAAATATATCGAACATTCACTAAAATGATATAACTATACCCTCGAGTTCTCCGATCAAATATCCCACCTCTCACCAACACATGTGTCCCGACCGTAACCAACATTTCATACATACGAGCATGCATCACATATAACGTGCATATTTATGCATTTATTTGGCATTGCATATATTATTGATACATGTTCTATATGGCCTTAGAATATTTTAGAGGGGGTTATGAGAGTAATAAAGGGTTCAAAGATGAAGTTATTAGAAGAGTAGGACTTAATCGGTTGTTCTGTAAGTACACGGGGGTGTTTTCTTACAAATATTTTTAAGTGCATATCCATGCATAATCTTGACATTTTCATAGTCATAGGTGTCAAATAATGACGAGTACAGGTTTTAGGTGGCCGAAATATTGTAAAACTTGAATATGCTACCTAAGCAGGTGTCACCTCATGCTTAGGGTATATAAGGGTTGTTGTAAGGTAAACATGTCTCATTTGGTTTGTTTATAAAACACTGAAATTGAGAGAAAACAAATGAGAAAAAATAGAGGAAAATGGGGGAGAAACACTTTGCTTAGCATATTGATTTTTGGGTTCTTGCATCATCTGCATCTTAGGAGTATAGTGAGAAGCATTTCGGAGATATTCCAGAGGCAAGCTAGGAATTTGGAACGTGTGTTTGTCTAGTGAGTGAATCCTTATGTGCTATTTGTGTTATATCGTATATTGTCTGTTATATTGTGGATGTTATTAGTTGATATGAGATGTGTGAGATTTTACGCTATGTGTTATTGTCATGAACTGAATATGTGATATTGATGAAATATTATCTGATATGTTGAAGTATTGATGTCTATGAGTTGAACACTTGTATGACCTGTCGTAAAATCATGTTGCTCTATATTGTTTACAAGTGTTGCATCTGAATGCATATGACGTAAAAGAAATGGTATGACCAATGTGTTCAGATATATGCAATTCTGTTGGGAAATATTGGTTATATGAAAAAGTAGATGAAATTAAGTGCTATATGGGTAAATCTCATAGGAGCCACCTCTAGAATCCATTTTATGATATTGGATTGGCCAGCGATTTATTTGATTTATTTGAGCTAACCTTCTGGTCAACTCTATTGGTATTGAAAAGATCTTTAAGATCTGTTATATTAGAAAACTCGGGGCTATCTGACATATCGAGCCATTACCGAATTAAACAAAATAGCATTGCATTCTTATTATTATCCTGATCTTATATGTTTTATTTGTTTTATATTGGGTTGTTTGTATATATAATACTTTATTATAGATTGTTTGATATTTGTTGGGTTTCTCATTGAGTTGTGACTCATACAAAAGTGCAATGTTTTTCCCAGGTATCAGATATTAGTTTTGAGCCAGTTCGCAAAGTTGTAGATACACGTACGTGACAGAGGTTAGAATGTTGCTATCACTCTCCACCACACATGTGCATATAAGGTGTTGAGGATGAGTTCTTAATGGCTCACCAGATTTTGTATCTAGACCGTTAGACTTGTCTTGTAGTACATGATACATAATGTATGATGTTTAATCTGATAGTTTTAATATAATCGTATCTACAGTTTGAACTTGATGTATTTCATTTATATATATATATATATGCTAATGTGGTTATGTATTATTGAGTTATTTGAATACATGCTATAGGAATATGGGTGTTATACCTATGTTTTTTTTATGGTTTTGAGGGAGAGGAGTATAAAAATGATGAGAAATCTCCTCTTTGGATTAATGGTGTTGTGACATGAGTTTCTGGTATAAATGAAAATTCTTGGAGCATGTGAATGATTGGAGAGGGTTTAGGGGCAATATTTTATAGGTTTAGAATTGAAAACAAAGGGATGTGGCACTTCGGTATAAGGGGATGCACGCCCATCTCCCCTGACACTCGTCCTCTACCCAGAAAATACAGATTTTTGCACTCGATTATGCGAATTAATTACTAACACAATCCAAATCATTCACTATCATGTCTAATCATTTCCAAACTCAAACAAAATCCCATAAACCATCATAAACCAATTCTCAATTACTTAAATTGGTTCTAAAGGTGTCGGTTATTATAAGGAGAAAGTTTCGTACAATCACACTATTGGGGGGAAATTCGTGTCCGAGGATGGAGTGTTCCAGTATGCTAAATCGGGTTGAATAAATCGATTGTAAGGTAACTGAGAAAGAGTAAACTACAAAGTGACCGCGTAAATTTAACTAAGGGGTTCGGTGATGCCTAGCAGTTTAGGAATTTAAGTGCGAGGAATGTAAAACAAACTACAGTGGCCTAGGACTAAGATATAATTAAGTAATCGAAGAACTACTTGCGTAAAATAAGGCTGGAATGTAAATGGAAGCGAGTAAATGGCAAAGGAAACGTAATTCAATTAACTTGGAAGAATGTAAATGACATTAATCGAAATTACAAAGTCATAAATGCTTACTTGTTCAACATGGGAATTGTTGAAATCCGCTATTGCTGCCCAACAAACATATAAACTTGGAAAAGTAAACGAACTGAAAGTAAAGATAACAACGAACAAATGTGAGAAATGAAATTGTAAGATTTTGGTCTGTGATATGTGTTCTATATTGTTTCCTTTCCCCATTTATAATGAAGGGTTTCGGTAGTTGCTCCTTGAATTCTCAGTCCACGTTCTGTGTAGGTTATTTGTTATCATGCTCAACTGCCCACATTGTACAACTTTCACGATCCAGTAACTTCCCACGTTCTGGTAACCTCCTTGATCGTGGGTGTATCTATTTTCCATGATGGTCACCTTTTCTCGGATGGAACATGTTCAGTGCGATTACCATCCCGAGCTCTTTTTGCTCCTGATGTTTAATCTGTACACTCGAGCTCGGGTTGCTCTTCTCGAGTCAAAACATATGGTCAACCCGAATTTGGTATGCCCAAGGTTTGATGATTTCCTCCTAGGTGCTCTTCGAGGACCAGTCTGCTCTACGTGTGTGCTCCTCTGTTGGTCATGCGAACAATCACTTTGGTCCCTTCACCATTTACTTGCTCGAATCTTTGCATTTAATGCTTCTAGTCATGCCATCCCCCAATTGTGACACGTGTCCTAGTTCATTAAATGCGCCCAACACACACCCTAACACACAATCGCTTGTTGAAAAGACAAAAACACACCCAGTTAAATTGCACCAAAATCAAGAGGCACAACTGGTTAGATAAAAGCTATTGTTAGAAGAACATTGATTTGCTATATACTAAGAGAAATTTGCTATCTAAAATCTTAAAGCAATATTCGGTTTGTCTAATTTAGAGATTTTTATGAATTTTTTAGTACTTAAGCGATTATTTTGTTGTGAACGATATTTTGACTTATATCCATCATCTAATATACTTGCTAGTTGGTTTAACTTGTTTATATGTCCATTCTCCTACTATACAAACTGTATCTAACACCACAATCTTGAGTTAGTCTGTTATACATATCATTATTATACTTGGCTTTCATGCGTTCATGATCAATCTCAACATTCACACAATAAAGTTTTAATTAATTAACTTAAATACCTCACAACACTTTAGCATTACTGCACATTCGCTCACTATTACAAAGCTTTCTAGTAAAATAAAAATAAATAAACCACGTTTTACTTTCCAAGAGTACATATAATTCTAATGTATAAATAAAAATAAATAAACAGAATCGCAAAATTTGACGGTTAATTAAATAATTAATAAATAAAATTGAAGTTAATGACTGAAAAAATACCCAAGTGAAATCCTGTGTTTTTTTAATGGGTTTTTGTTTGTTTATTCAATATCAGTTAGACAGAAATTAGAAATGTATTGACCAAGAAAATAAAAGAAGTGAATTAGAAATGTATTTTGTTTTTTTTTTTTGGCTTGCATAGTGTTGGTTTATTGTTGGCTCTATATTTAGCATAGTATCATTCTTTATACAGGCCTTGGTGGAGAAGCAGTAGATAGTGCAACCTGCCAAGATGGCACTATAATGTTTCCAACATCTTCCTCCATTGAAATCTCACGCAACTTTTGCTCTGAAATTCCAATTTCTCTAACAACACCACAAAAAAGTCTGTCACAATGAACCCCACATCTTTGAAATTGCAATCTATACCCATTCCCCACATTCTTTTCGCACTCCAATCATCTCACCTAAAAAACCAATTACCCCTTCCAGTTTCGTTGTAAGATATCCAACTTGTTTTCTTTGCACTACTTATAAAACACTACACTTGAATTTTTCTTTAGGATCATTGTTTAAAACAACCTTCTCGTTATAGTAAGTTCGAAACAACACCTTCAAGTAATTGGTTTCTCCTGTATCGTGTTATTGTGTTAGAAAATAAACAGAGAGAGTATATAGTGGTGCCGATGTCGTGGAAGAATTCATGAAGATGAGCCTCGTTTCTGACAAGATATCCATCAGAATATTTTTTTATTTCTGCTGCTTCTTCTGATATATCTCTCCTGTAATGCATTGATCCTACAAAATTTCAAGGTACCAATTTCAGAAGAGAAAGAAAATGCATCTTCAGCAGATTCTATTCTCCCTACTTTTCTATACCAGTTTTATTGTTCTAGTTCTTCCTTTTGTTCACTCATCTCAAGAAAATGTGACAAGCACCCATGAAAATAACAACAGCATCAGCAACATTCATCAGGTAAATCAAGTATACAAACACCGTTCTCACTGTTTTTTTGTTGCAATATTGTTTTGTTTTGAGTTCAGACTTTAATTTATAGTCATTAAATGAAACAGTTAAGTCCAAGACTGTTGTTTGAGATTACAATTCATGGATTTCTTCTCTGGGCTTCAATGGGATTCCTGATGCCAATTGGCATGCTTATTATCAGAATGTCACACAGAGAGGAATGTGGAAAAAGACTCAAGATTCTTTTCTACCTTCATTCAGCTTCACAGGCAGGTTCTTTTTCTGTTTACTTGTTACATTCTTCTATAAGCTCATAAATCTACCCTAATCGTTGTGTCTTTTACTTTTCTTTGACAATATCTCTGCAGAATAGTATAATGATATCCTTAAAGCATCATATTTTTTTACTATAGGTCCATGCCCCACTCTTAACTCAATTATGGTGAGAGTTGCATATTCTATACTTTTGTAATAAATAATAAAGTTTAAAATCTAGCTAATTTATGCACAAATTTCATAAGCCGTTATCTAGATATACATTTCAATATCTAACTAATTCAAATTCGAGTGAGGGAGGAGAAATTCGGAACACTAAGCCATAATTCTCGGTAGTAATCTTTTTAAATTTACTACTAATGATAGATTTACAGTAATAATTGCACTAATAGTGCATGAAAATATTGATAAACCAAGTAAAAAAATATGTCCTCATTGGATATTGTTTGCTCTAGCCCACAGTTTGTTGTTAAATACTCAATCACTTGAAATGCACGCAAATATAATTATTATAAATTGATTGGCGCTAAATAAGTAACTGATTGAACTTCTTTTTGCATAAATAATTAAGAATAATTATAGCATTAGGTGTTGCACTAGTCCAACCACCAAATAAAGAAGATGAAGCTAGAGCTAGTTGACATTTTTGACACACATGATAAGTGAAAACATAACAACTTTGGAGTTTCAACTCATAAACATCACATATGATTTAATTATTAATCCATCAATTATGATTTCCTTTCTGGTGCACCAGATTCTCTCAGTACTTCTAATCACGGCAGGAGCAGTAATGTCTATCAAAAACTTCAACAATTTATTCAACAATCATCATCAAAGATTAGGGGTAGCACTATATGGGATGGTTTGGCTCCAATCCCTTGCTGGATTTATACGGCCACAGAGGTAAAGTATTATTGTACAAGCACAGTTTTGTCTTTAAAAAGAGTTTCAGTGGGTTGAGAGAATAGAGCACTTATAAGTTACATTTGGCATTGTTTCTTAGTCGATGTAGAAATGAGAACGTATCAAAGGTTGATTATCTATTTTGTTGTGTACAGGGGATCTAAAACAAGAAGTGTGTGGTTTTGTTTGCACTGGATACTTGGGACTTTAGTGTGTATACTTGGAATCCTCAACGTATACACAGGACTACAAGCCTACCATCAGAAGACAACTAGAAGCATAAATCGTTGGACAATTCTTTTCACTATTGAAGTCTCAATAATTGTATTCTTTTACCTGTTTCAAGACAAATGGTCATACATTCGAAAGCAAGGAGTCATTTTGGGTAATGGACCCATCAATGCCACTAGCCAAGCCATTTACCAAAAGGAAGCCATCGATACCTCTTGTTGACAAAAAAAGAAAGAGATTTTTTTTTTAGCCGGGCAGGACTTATATGAACGGTAAAGCTCTCAACACCCCAAATTAAGGGAGATGAAGCTCCTACCACTCTACCACAATTCTCGCTGGTAAAAAAAGAAGGAAAAAAAAAGAAGAGAATTTACATTTACAAACAGAGATTCCTTTTCACGAGTATGTGTTTTTTGTTGTGAGGGATGGTGTTTTGAACTACTCGGATTTTGGGGGTAAATTTTGTTGAGAAAAGCATTGTTGCAGATTGCAAAAACTTCTATTGTGTTAAATAATAAATTGTATGCCATTCTTTTTTTCTCCATATATACATTTTTTTTCCATTTAAAATTTTCAATTTCTTTTTTAATCATTTTGAGACCTGCTTTTAGACATTGATAAGTAGTAGGTATCAATCATAAGTCTCTAAAAATATAAATTAGCATTCACTTAATGAGATAGTAGTGCTACCTCAGAAATGTCTTCAATATAATATAATGCTAAGTGTCGTTTCAGTTAAAATTATTAGTGTAATGAGGCAATAAGGACTCCTCTCTTTTAGCTTTCGTAGAGGCTAAGCCAAAAATCAAGAAAGCATGTTGTGACTATGATTGAGCCATATGTTATGATCCAAATAACTACTAAACTTTGCCTTTGATCTATCTTGGCCAGCTAAGTTTGAACAACTCAAATTCGTAATGTTGAGTAGTTTGTCTTCTCAACTACTCAACAAGTTTCTTTTTGTTTTTATATATATTAAAGTAAGGAAAAAAAATCATTAATACGACATATCTATAAGCTACAACTAAACTGCGAAAGATTTTTATTCAAAAACTTGTTATCCGCTAATATCTAATACTTAGAAAATATACCCTATTCTTTAAGAAAAAAGACACTAATGACTTTGAAAAGTTGGTTTTTGACTTATGATGGTCATCTTTGGGAATAATAATGTAAAAGCGTGAAAATGCTGCTCTCTGACTAGGAATGAGAACAATTGCAGTGGTAAGTGGTAACTACTTGGAGTTCATAGTTCTGTAAGAAAAAATGCCATAGTATTATATTACTTTTCTGTTTGAATCTTAGTGAAAATAAGAGATAAAATAATTGATTTGGATTTTCGTTCACCTTTTATCTTTTTTAAAAAATATTACTTTTCTGTGAATTATTTTATCACTTTTTGGTGAATTATTTTTCTGTTTTAAAGTCAAAATTTGCCACAAGCTTTTCTAGCTTTCAGCAACCCACACAATGTCAAACAATCTGTAGAAAGAGACTTATGCAAGTGGCTAAAGATCTATGGAAAATCTTATTCCTGCTATGTCTTATAACTAGACGCAGCTCCACTAAAATTGTGGATATTCATCATCATGAAAAACAAGACAAACTTGTTTCAAGTTTGAAAACAGTCGTTTTCACCCTATTTCCTCTAAAAAGTTTCTTAGAGCTTTACCTGTCAATTGATGTCAATTACTCAATTGTCACCATTTTCTGCCACCGAGAGACACAAATCTACTGGGTTCGAGACGGAATACACGTACCGAGACCTGATCCTGGCTTTACCATTAGCACAACTTTCTGCATTGTTTGGAAAAACAGTTCCTGGAGTATGCATCTCGTTAGTAAGTTTTAGAGGAGTTGGCTTAGGAGTAGGCTTTGATACACTGGGCTGACATGGTGAATCAAGCTTCTTCAAATTTTCACAATAACCATTTTCTGGGGAAACTCCTTTGAAAGCAGATGTCACAAAATCGCATTCAAAGCGAACTGACTTGTTCCTTCTCTGGATATTAATGGCTGAAGGCCATGGAGTAAACGGAGTTGTGAAATTATCAGCCTTATTGGCTTAAACCTCAATCATTGCTGCTTCCGTTTCTGCATCATCACCTCCATTAAAAATCCTTCGGGAATTGCGTGTCTTAGATAAGCAGCTATAGCAAAACCAAAGGCAATGAAATCGTGCATTAGACAACCATAAGTTTGTTCTGAATGAATATAGTATAATATGCAGATATCAAAAGAAACAGATATGTTATACTAGTCTAGTTGTACCAAGTCTTGTTTATGGTTGAAAGGCAAAAATTCGAAGAACCCAGAAACTAACAACCAAAAATTTAAGATAAAAAGCATGTATTCTTTTTCAAAAACATTTCCTGACTGCGTATGATCATAAATCCTTAACAAATCTCATCATGTTCCAAAAGCAAAACAAGGTCACGAGACATAACTGTAACAACCACCATGAACCTCTTAAATATGTCGATGCTGCAAACAATAATTTCATTTCAACTCATTAAGTGCTTAATCCAGTTCTCTAGGCTTCTCGTTACATAGTATGACATATGTGTCAGACAACTGTAAGTTTTTTTTTTCTGGATGAATACAATATTTAAAACACTATAAGAAACAGAAGCGGGATTCTAGTCCAGTTGTGCTAAGTCCGCCGCTTAAATAAAAGGTCACGAATTAAAAGAATCCAATAGAAGCTTATCAACCAAAATTGAAAGAAAAAATAAATGCACATGCTTCTTTTTTTTCCTAATTTTTCTTATTGCATATTCAACAGTGTTCAGACTCTACCTTTTCATTACACATCTAGGTAATTTACCTTAATGTACCAAATCTAAAATCTACCACCTCAATCTACCAAAAGCAAAAGCAGAACATGTTCATGAAACATAACTGTCTGTAATCGACCATTTTAGATTGTCACAACCACCATGTTCATACAAAATATGTCAATGCTGCAAACAGTGGTTTAATTTCAAATAATTAAGTTAGAAGCTCAACCTAATTGGTGTATGCTCATCAAATAGTTTGACAGAAGTTGGAGACTGATCTATTTTCGTATCCAATTGAAGTGCGTTGACAGATGAATTTGGTTGCCATAAGTGGAATTCTGACGACGCTGAATCTTCATCTGCAGGAGGTGAACCATTTAGCTTCTTTGACGCTTTCCGAATTTCAATTGGAGTCTCTAGCAATGTACCACAAGCCTTCAAGAATTTAGACTGCAGACAACAAAAACGATCAAGAAAAAAAAAGAAAGAAAAGAAAAGAAAAACAACCAAACTCTCATATGAAAGTGCATAATTCCCAAAAGCGAATGAGTCCTGTGCTGAAAATACTAAAATGTATCTTTTATGCATATGACAGTTAAATCTCTATCACAGTAAAAGACCAGCAGTTTGATTTCAAATGAGCCAAATTCAATCATGCAGATATACGAATATCTCAAGTTTTGGTGCCCAAATTAAGGCCATTAACATATTTAAAGACTGATTTAGAGTACCAATCTATTTCCTGGAAGCAGAAGAAGAAAAGGCCCAATTCGAGAGAAAAAAAATTATGAGCTATACTTTACTTCACAGACAAACTCGGGCTTCAGTTCCTGTGGCATGACCTATATAGCTACAGTTTCTCAGATATAAAGAACTTATAGCTTCAATGAATTTCGACCGTTGATGTGTACCACAATCATATGAAAAAAATACGTCCGCACCTCATCCCTAACCTCTTCGTCGATCTCTGGACAAACACAAGGACTGCATTGCGCATCGTTGCAGTCAAATTCTTCCTTCTCTTCAATACAAAAGAACATAGAACAAGAGAAATAAAGAACTGAAGCACAAAGATAACTACGAAAATGAAATCGCAAGGTGACGCACAAATAATCGCAGCTCATTGGTTTACCTTCTGCAGGAAACAGAGTCGACATTTGATCTTTATCCATGGAAGCTTCCTGATGATGGCAAACAAGAATCATCATCATCATCAACATCCACTAACTCAATACATCAAGCATCAAATATCTACAATGATACCCAAAAAACATAAAAGGAAAGTGAAGTTAAATTTAATTACGTGAGAGGAATTGGATCGATGAGAGGAATCGGAAGAGTCTTTGGTACGGAAGCAAGCAAAGAGCAAAGCATGGCTCTTGACACCAAAACGTCCAAGTGTCTCGCCGCAGATATGCATATATAACCTATGAATCTTCTCATCGTCTGACCACTGATCATGAGAGATAGAGAGAAAGGAGGTTTCGCAGAAATTTGATTTGAACATAAGGGAAGGAGGGAAAGGTTTTTGGAAGGTTGTAAAGATTTTGTAACGGAACGGGAATTACGTTTTCAATTTTTAAAGAATATTTATATATTTTTAAGTAATATAAAATTTTAAAATAAAAATTAAAAATATTATAGCAAAACATTGAAATGACCAAACAATATTCATCAAATTGATTGATTGATTAAAGAAATTTTAAAAAAATAAATGAATGACGAAAAAATAAAGAAAATAAAAAATATTAAATTTATTTAAAAATTCTATAAGCAGAGAATCTGACTATGATCAATATTATTAATAGATTAGATTTTTAATCAATAAGATGAAGAAAATATATAAAAGATCTGAATGGTTGGATAAGCAATTAGAGAAAAATAAATAAATATATACGGGTAAAATTAATATCTATATAAATTCAAAATCAAATTGATTATCTTAGTAAGTATATATTGATTAACATTGTTAAAAATTTAATAAAAGATTAATGTAAGATTTTGGTTTATGAAAGATTAATTGTTTGCTTTGTTGATATATTCAAACAATGACCTTTTTTACAAGATAATTTTTTATTGATTATGCAATTTATACAATTTTATAAAAAAATGTATATGAAAAAAAAAATCAAAATCTATATTCCCAATAAGAAAAAAGTATTAAATTGTCAAAAAAATTATTTTAATTAATAATGTAATTTAATTGCTTAAAATTTCTGTTGCATCGCGCTGGTGTTGTGCTAGTATTAATATAAAACATAATGCATATGTTAAAATGTTAATATGTGTCAGTCTAAATAAACAACATTTGATGTCTTATTAATATGACATGTATCATACAAAGATGTGTCATAAAAATAATAATAAATATGTTTACATTAGACATTTATATTAATTAACCAATTTATATGGTAATTAATAGAATATACAATAACAAATTAAAATATAAGAATGAATCTATTTTTTTAAATAAACCTGAATCTATTTTTTTAAATAAACCTCTATTGTACATTTTAAAAACAAATACTATATATACACATTATTTAATATTCCCCATAACAATGTATATTTATTAAAAAAATTATATTGTTTTCCATATTACTGCTTTTGTTTTTATTCAATCATATATATCGACATTTTTTTGTAATTTTGATCTATCAAATGTCCTTAAAAAATAATTATCATAAATAAGTGCAATTTCTAAAATTAGTATTACGAACTAATAAATTCACAATTAAATTGATTGTCATTGTAAAGTATGTTTTGGTTATTGAATTTGTTAATATTTCAATTTGAAATTAACGAATAATTTTAATTTATGGAAGATCAACTTTTTATTTTATTAATATTTTTTAATAATTACTCCTTCACAATATAAAATTTTATCAATTAAAATGTTATCACTTATGCAATAAAATTTAATGTAATATTTATAATTGTATTATTTTATTTTAATTTTAAAATTTAAATTATAAAATCTTGATTATTTATAAAAAAAAACTAAAAAATATTAATAACATCTGAAATATCGTGATCTTACACTAGTTAATTGCTTAAAGAAGCAACTGAGTACAACGCAGAAGAGAGGAAATAATCAAATGGCCCTTCCCACACAAAATACTCAGGTAAAAAAATAGACAACCTAGCTAATCTATGAGCTACCGTATTTGTTGACCTGTAGGAAAACTCAATCTTGACTGAATCAAGTTGAGAGACCAAATCTCTGCAGTCTTTTATAACAACCCTAAAATAGGACTCATCCTCTCCCGAGCCTTTGATAGCTTCCACCGCAAGAAGAGAGCTCGAACTCATAATAAACCGATTTGCTCCAAGAAGTTTGATCAAGCTCAAAGTATCTCTAATACATAAGGCCTCAGCGATGCACAGTTCCAAAAAAAAGGTAGACATTTTGTGAAAACTACAGCCATGTCCCCACAGGAATTTCTGAACAGGCCACACATGCTAGTGAGGTTCCTTCCAGGGGCACACGAGACATTAGTGTTCACTTTTATCCAATTCTCAGCCGGAGGGCACATAGAACACCCCTACCAGAGTTACTCGCATCCCGGGGCAGGATACCAGTTCCACTGCCACCTTTCACCTCACACCATTCGGCATATTTAAGCCTGCAAATTCTCACAACAACAGCAGGGTTCTTGAAACAATTTCTCCACACCACCCCATTCCTATTCTTCCAAATTGCCCAACAAAGCCAGCAAAACCATTCAACTTCACAGCAAGAAAATCTCCTAAAACTATGCTTCACCCATTCGCTAAAAGTCATTCCTTCAAAGGTATCAATATTCAGACCAGATCAAAACCACACCGATCTCGCAAAAGAACAGTCCCTCAAACAATGTACAGTAGACTCAATACTCCATCCGCAAACATCACAAGCAACAATCACATCAATTGATTTATCAATTAAGCGTACCTTAGAGGGAAGAACATCCCTAATTGCTGGCCATATGAATTTTCAGATATTGCCAAGCAGATTGACCTTCCAAAGTCGTCTCCACATGCTCTTATCCTCATCCTCACAAACTGCAAGGTTACCAGTTAGGCATCTATAGTTAGACTTGATAGAATAGCGACCTTTACCATCCAGGGCCCAAAATACTCTATCTTTAGCCGAGTTCAAGCTAAGAGAAATTTTGAGAATTAACTGCAGTCCCTTTCGTTAAAATTGCTACTATTTTTGTAGATGTCCTATGTCACGACTCATTATCGGGATTATGATCGACGTACGAAGTGAACAATCTATGGGAGCTCGACTCATTCCGCACAAACTTCAATAAACAGATTTATTATCCAAAATCATATTTAATAAAATAAAACCAATTAAAGATTTAAACATCGTTTATTAAAACAAAATATAATATAAATTTGCGGAAATAATTTCAAATTAAACATTTGAAATACCAAATACAATAAACGCGAACGACATGTCGTCTGGTCGATACCCAGCTGACACGTGCGCGAACAACATGCAGAGGACGGGGATGACCATGCGCTGCGGCACGTCATTTGGCGGCTCGCGTGAACGCACGTGCGTTCAGTGTCTTAGACGACGCGTAGTTCTGCTGCTACCATATGCACGCGTGTGGATGACAGCAGCACTCACGTGAATGGCAGCCCTTCCCAGCGACAAACGACATGTTGTTTGGACACCAGCGAAAGACGACCAATCGTCCGATCTCCATTTTCCAGATTTTTCATTTAAATTTCTATCAATTTTCACTTACCCAAAACACTTCCAAATCACTCCTAACCTTCATTAATCACCCAATTAACATCAAAAACATAAAATTAACTCTTCAATCCCCAAAAATAAATTTCAAATAAATTCCCAGATTATCCAAAATAATTATTCCAAAGAAAAAAT